>JAODAL010016612.1:0-80155 GCA_025379985.1 Phyllomedusa bahiana | reverse complement strand
GAAAGGGGGTGACACCCCCACGCTGGTGTCCAGGAAAACTGAGTGGCACCCATCCTCCATGGCAGGAACATCCCCCTGGATGCCTGGTGTGGAGAGATGTCACCCAGCTTTCCCAGATACTGGATAGATTATTCAGCAGCTGGGAACGCTGGGTGACATGTTTCACAGCAGGCGTCCAGGAAAGTTGAGTGTCTGCTGTGGTGGATGGATGCCACTCAACTCAGCTTTCCTGGATGCTGGATAGCCCATCCAGCATGTGGGAAAGCTGAATAGGCCTTGGGGAAGGGAAAGCTGGGTGATGTCACATTTGTAGGGTTGGTGTTTTTTTTCCCACAGGTTTCCCTTTTGGACTACAACGGATTTGGTGGACTACGTCGGACAGCGTTGCGCCTATTTCTTTAATAAAATGGTTAATGAGGGCTGGTGTCAGGGAGTGTTTATTTAAATAAAGTGTTTTTTTCTGTTTGTGTGTGTTTTTTTTTCATTTGATTCCAGTGATAGTAGTGGCGGAATCGGATGACAGAGTTAATGCCCCGGCACTGCCTATACCGCCCAGAATATGGTTCAGTTCTCCCCTGCAATCCGCAAACAGATACATATAATGTGGTGCTCTGAGTGTGAACAGCAATAGTCCTTTCAATATACGTGGCCGAGAAGAAGCGCGAGTAAGTGCGAAACAGCTGTCGCCTGTGTACAATCGCTTCCAATGTCTGCCCCTCCACGGGATATTTTGCTGAACTAAAGGAAGACATTTTTTGGCTGGTTGATGGAAAATGGGGGGATCCCTATGCCGTTTTTTTCTGAAACTTTGTTATTTAGTGAGAATCTGCACAAGGGCATCCACTGTAGTGATTACAGGAGGTGCCCACTGTAGGATTGTCAATAAATAAATGATTTTTGAATAAAATGAACAACGTGGGGTCCCCCCCAATTTCTATAACCAGTCAAGGTAAGACCAACAGCTGCAGCCTGATACTATCAGAATGGGAATGTCCATCGATACTGGTCGCTTCCCATTCTAAGAGTACCTGCCTGCAGCTGCCCCAGAAGCAGACCCTCACATTAGAGGATCCACTTCTGATGGTTACGTGGCTTTTCCCAGTACCCCTGGTACATTGGCTATTGAGGTAATAGTGACACAGGGTTAGTGTCGGCCTTGGGGTGACAAATACTGCCACTGACTGACACCAGGCCCGAGCGATAGTAATGGAAAGGCGTATATCAGATGCCTCCATTACTAACAATGGAATTAAATGGGAAAAAGAACTGATACAAAATAGACAAAAAACCTTTTATTTAAATAAACACTCCCCGACAACAGCCCTCTTTCACCATTTTATTAATGAGCCCCCTCATCTCCACCTATCACCCCATAACCTCCTCATCTCCACCTATCACCCCATAACCTCCTCACCTCCACCTATCACCCCATAACCTCCTCACCTCCACCTATCACTCCCTACCATCTCCACGGATTACTCAATAGCCCTCTCATCTCCACCTATCACCGCATAACCTCCTCACCTCCACCTATCACTCCCTACCACCTCCACTGATTACTCAATAGCCCCCACACCTCCTCCAATCACTCCCTACTACCTAAACCTATCACCTCATAACCTCCCCACCTATCACGCCATGTAGAGTTTGTTCAGAGGTGAGAATAAGTGATGGAAAAGGACTGGAAAAATTTTAATTCTAAGAGGTTTGTGTGGTAAATTCTACAGAGACAAGTTATGGCCAGAAGAAGTCATCATGGCGGTCTGGACAGGATGGAGAAGAAAAGGGAAAGAGAACAATTCCAGTCACAGGAGATGGCTCCTGTGAATCCCTAGATGTTACTGCATTGTGATCACTTAAATGTGTGCAGAGCCTGTGTACACTGGTAACTACATATAATCGCTATATGCAGGTAATATACAGTCTGTAGAGTCTGTGAACAGCTGCTATCTACCACCATATATGGTCATTGTATGGAGGTAATATACAGTCTGCAGAGCCTGTGTACACTGGCATCTACCACTCTATGGTCACTGTATGATGGAAATATTGGTTGTCGTGTAGAGATTTATGTTCAGGCACAGTTTGGCATTATACAGTTTGGCAGTATCTCCCAGTTCTCCTGGATGCTGAATAGGCTATACGTCTAGGAAAGCTGGGTGACAGCAAACCCTTCAATTAGTTTTCTTCTAGAGCCGTTTCATGGTTGTAGTGGGCGTGGCTCTTGTAAAGGGGTGTGGCATGATATGAAAGGGGCGTGGTAATGCAAATTGTTAATGGGGGCGTATTCAGGTTTAGTGCCTAGGGCAGCATGATCTATAAATACAGCCCTGCATGTAGTTGTGTGAAGCCTTATACACCATTAGCTGCTCCACTGTAATGTAAAGGGGTTGTCTCACTACAAGGATTGCTTTTTATGTTAAAGATCTTGCAAAAACAAATCACTTTGCAATATATGTCCATTAACAGTGTCCTACCTATTCCTAGATATCCCCTCTTGTATGTGCTGCATCTGCTCCTTAGGTTGCTATAGCTACAGACCTCTCCTGATAGGCTGCTAGCGCTGGTCGCTATTGTTACAAACCTGGTGTCCTCAGCAGCTCGTCACTGAAGGACAGTAGAAACCAGTAAAGCCAGTAAACGCCCCTGAATTCATAAATGAAACCGAGAAAACAGGACTAAGGTGAGAGGAATCAATGGAACGAGACAACCCCTTTAAGTCTATTCTAAAAGACTCATGGGAAAGGAACTAGAACACTACAGTGTCACCTATTGGATGTAGCATTCCTGAATTCACATCCAGCTCACTGAACCTTGCAATGTAAATTATATTAGAGACAGCCAGACATTCATCTTCAAGGCTCTGTCTCTCATCCTTCTGAAAATATTTCAAAGGGTTGTAAAAGACCAAGAAAATATGGCTGATTTCCTGCAGAAACATGAAAAGTGATTGGAGCTGAGCTACCAAAAACATATAACTACTTTACAGATAAACTACTTTTTGCAGTAGAATTTTTAGTTAAATGTCCTTTCCAGTAAGCAGATAATCAAAAGATAGATCTGTATCAATGTTTTCGGGCCAGCCAATTTATGTTCAGCAAAAAAAGGGCCAGCTAAGCAACATTACTAGAACAACGATTGCGCAACATGAATATTTTCATGTTAACTGATTTAGCCTGATGTATAAGGGCCCGTCCACATGGCATGGGCTTTCAGTCGGATTTTCAGACGGTTTTCGGATTCTGAAAACTAACTGTCAGTCATCTGCATAGACGACAAAAGAAAATCTGTTCAGTAGTCCACATTAAACGGATTTTTTCCGGACGGTTTTTTACACAACCGGTGTTCCAGTTTTTGGGCAGAGCATGAACTGTTCAATGCAAAGGGGGATGGCTGAATCCGCAAACCGCAGCCTGAAGCTGTCCCCTTTCCATTAAAAAAAGGACAAAATACTGGTCAGTATCTGACCGGTATTTTGTCTATGCCGTCTGAACGCACCCTTATTGTTTTTTTTGCTTTATTATATCCATTAATATATAATATACTTCTATAATAAACTTTACTATATTTATATAGAACTCACATTTTAACTCAATCCCAGATTCCATTTGCCCATTTGCCGTCTTCTACTATGTTTTCAATGCACATATTAACAGTTATGATTGCATCAAGCACAAAGGAGTAGGCCTTCAATATCATCTCTGCTACACAGATGCATGCTCCTCATACTGACCTTACTTAAATCTTCTACAAAAAGTACACCATCCATAGACTGCATCTGTCACATGGGAAAATGCCAGAGAGGCCAGCAAAAATGAAGGCAAAAGTCAACAGCTAACTTAAAAAAGTTCTTGCTTTAGTTCAAAGCTTTTTAATCCCTTCACTCTCCATACTGTGTATATCCAGGACAGATATAAATGTTGGAATGATTGCATAGATACTGCTATGGTACCGCTTAGGTCTGTGGAAGAGGAGTGGCTGATCTACACAGCGGTGCTCCTGCTGGAACTCAAATCAACCCCAGGTCTACCATCTTTGGAGTCCTATTAGTCCCTATGTTACATTGACAGGCATACTATACTGCAATATGGAACGACTTCAGTGTATTATATAAGTAATCAAGCAATTGCATGGTAACGACCACTAGGGGGAAAGGAGAAAAAAAACTTACATACTACATATTTGTACTGCCACTTGTGTAACAACCAGAATTATAAAATGATCACATTTTTAACCGACACAGTAAATACCATAACAAAATATGAACTGTTGTTTTTTATCCCTCCTCTCTAAAAATCAAATAAAAAGTGTGGCATGTACCCCAAAGTTGATCAAATGAAAATGTTAATAGATTTAGCAAAGAACAAGCCCCACACAGCTCCGTCTTTTCTACCACAAAAACTGCAGAATCTTAATTTTTTTTCAACTGAGGTGATGAAGAAGGTGATTTTTTTTTCTTAATTTTACATGGGCAGGAGTACCTTCTTTATTTATTTTACATTTATTTTATATTTATGTATACACTGTATAGTACAGTCCATTTAAACACATGTACTAATCTGCAACCAGTAGTGACTAATCATACAGGTGCAGATTAGTACATATGTTTAACATGGGTGGTGTGGCATGCTGGCATTTGTAGTTTCATAGCAGCTGTGTTCAGTGCAAGCATGCCACAACAACATATGTTAAACAAATGTACTAACCGGCATCCATATGGCTCATACGTATGCTTAACATTATAGGTGGCGGGGAGCAGCATGACACGGACCTGCTGTGTCGGGGCCGACAGCACAAGGCGGGTGGGTAGGAGCAGCGTGACACAGATCTACTGTGCTGGGACCAACAACAGGACAGGGAGACACTAGGGCATTGGAACATATGTGATGTCCCGATGGAGAAACGGTACTATGGGGTGTGACTCAATGACCCAGTCTGTGACATAAGCACACTGAGTCACACCCCAAAAGTCTCCATTCATATTAAGGAGACAGTCGGAAGTCAGAACATCGCAAGTCGACGGCCTGTATATGGTATTTTTAAACAGATAGTGCTGGATTTGATTCTCTACTAACCCCTTAATTACTGAGCCTTTATTTTGTCGTGTTAATTTTTCCTCCCTGACTTCCAAGAGCCATACATTTTTATTTTTTCATCTGTATAGTCATTTGAGGGCTTGTTTTTTGTAGGACAAGATATACTTGTTATTGGTGCTATATGTAGCATTTTTATAATGTTCTAAAAAACATTCTCTATTTCAAATTTGTTTTGCAGCGTTATTTTCTGTAACCAATAACTTTTTTATTTTTCCACTTATGGACTTAAGTGAGGGCTATTTTTTTGTGGGTTAAAGTGTAGTTTTTAACGGTACCATTCTGGGATGCATGCAACTGTTTGATCACTTTTTATTCCTATTTTCTGGAGACATGAAATGATAAAAAAAATTATTTCTACAATATTCAACATATGGGTTAAATAATGTCAAATTCCAATAGATTGGACTTTTACGGAGACAGCGATACCAATTATGTGTAACCTTTTTTTTTGTAAAATGGCAAAATGGGGGGTTGGAACCTCCTAGGGTACTTGACCACTATGGGGCGTGATCTGCACTGTTCTGCATTATAAACATAATGCAGAATGGTCAGGCAAGATGGCGATCCTAATACTTCCTGTCTGTGGCAGGAAGTCATAGGATTAGCAACTTGACAGCTACACCATCTCTACTGTTCAGCACCCTGCAACCTGGACAATTGGGGTTGGGCTTCTAAAGTGTTAAACAATGGGGATCAGAGCCATCTCCTATCCCTGCTGATAGCAGTCGGTTTCAGCTGGAATTAACAGCTGGAATCTGCCACATATGGAGAGGGCTCAGGGAGTGAGCCCGCTCCATTACTCCATATTGGCATTATGACATAAGTTTGCATAAAACGTTGGTAAGGGATAACAAGGGTTGTCCAGTTCTTTAAAAAAAAATAATAGTAAGCTTCAGGAGCTTAATAATAATAATAATAATAATAATAATAAATAATAATAATAATAAAAAAAAAACTATACTCACCTTTCTCTGGTCCCTGGTCCAGTGCTGCCTCTTTCCAGTCTTCTGTTTTCTTTCTTCTTCTTCTGAATGTGGATGTCACTGCTGCAGCTGCTGATTGGCTACAGCAGTCGTGCCTCTACATACATCACTGTTCAAAACTGTTCACTTCCGAATGGTGATGTAAATCAATGGCATGTGACTGCTGAAGCGAATCAGCAGCTGTAGTACTGACATCCTCATTTTGAAGGAGAAGAATAAAAAAACACAAGACAGGAGACACGCAGTGCTGAAACTGAGGACCAAAGGATAGGTTATATTTGTCTAAAAGGCACCTGCAGCTTATTATAATTTTTTTGTAAGAACTGGACAACTCCTTTGACTTCACATCATGCAGTTATAATGATGAGGGTGTAAAGTTTAAAGGAGTTGTCTCCCCACAGGGTTTCAAAGAATGCATGAAAGAAATTCTCTGTCACTTCCTGGTTCATACTAATTTGCATAAGCTCCATGCTTGTACAGCTACATTGTGCTTTCAGATGCTAATTAGATTAGATTAGTTTCTCAAACTACTCAAAGGACTTCTTATCTGATCCCCAAAACAAAAGCCCTAATTACAGAGCTGTTTACTTGAGATAAATCAAGCTTTTTACTGTCTGGCAGCACAGGACACTGACTGACACTGCAGACCTGTGTGATGACTCACTCTCTGTTATCTCATTGAACAAACAGCCCAGGAGATTTTGTTTATCAGGCAGTTACTGAGGGACTGAAAAGCGCATCAGAGCTGTAGTCTGACATCTTCATTTTGAGGGAAAATAAGAACAAAGACAAGAAATTTGATGGAAAATGTAGTTTATTTTTGTGGTGCAGCCTTTTCAATTTTGAAGATGCTACTCCTTTTTACAAGCAGTATAACCTTTAAAAATGACCACATGTTGAACATTTATGGCACATTGTCCATGAAAGGTTAAACTGTTAAAATGAGGTACAAATGAAACGTAATTTATATTCTTACTACCCCCTAATTACACACTGCCTTACGTCATGTTCTTAATGAAAATCTGAAAGGTTTCATGAAATATGCTGTTAATTTGTTTTTATTTATTCAGTGGGACTTGTCAAATGGATGTGTTCCAGGAATTGGTGCCATTAGAGCATTTCTTAACCATTTGATCATCAATCTGCCCAATTGGCACCTCCAGGGTTCTCAGAAATCTCAGCTCCATGCTTTCAACAGAAAAGCCTTGCCCTGCACTAATTAAATGAGAACAAAATATTCTTGAACAGCAATAACTGGAAGCAATCTTGGTTCCTTACAGAAGTGACTGTAAAATGGTAGAAAAACCATAGATGATTGTCTCAGTAG
Source organism: Phyllomedusa bahiana (assembly GCA_025379985.1). Taxonomy (NCBI): domain Eukaryota; kingdom Metazoa; phylum Chordata; class Amphibia; order Anura; family Hylidae; genus Phyllomedusa; species Phyllomedusa bahiana. Next base: position 72,749 of record JAODAL010016612.1, on the reverse strand, counting down.
ATATTCAATTAGCGGTGTCTGGAAGCAAAGTGCTTTTTGAGAAATGCAATGAATATGTCAGCAGATACACATCTCTGTTTTTCATTGACTAATGTCCCACAAGAACCTCAACAATGAAATGTGAATATTTTTCCAGATTTTGTATGCAGTTGCCTTTTACCATAGTAGATTGTACATAGGAGGCTGTAGATCTGTTGAAGGTCTATAAACACAAGATTAACTTTGACCAATTTCTTTGCTAATATTTTAAAGCGATTCCTTTTAGGCACATTGACAGAGTAGCCCATATCACACTTAAGCTTCGTCCAGACACCTGTGATACAGTTCAAAGCAAGAACTGCACATTCAGTGTCAAAAATAGGATTGAATCCCATCATCTGTAGTCAGGAATGCATTCCCAATAAAACTTTCCTCATAATGTGTGAAGGGATCTGATCCTGTTCCTTGAACTAAATATACAGCTCCCACATGGAGCCAAATAACAGCTGTGTTCATGCATTCTTAGACCTCAAGTACACCAGCTTATTTGGGATCTGTGTCATATGGATCCCAAATATGCTGCTTATAGTATTGTTTGAATCTATATTTGCTTTGGATTTTAATACAGAAGCAACCAGAGAATTGTATTTTACTGATTGTATGACAATCTGGGAGCATATATATATTATGCCAATCTGTAACACATGCCAAATCACTAATACTATATTTCCCTGAAAAATTGCTTCCAAGAAGAATACTGTTGGACACAGAGATATACACTACTCACAAAAAGATAGGGATATTTGGCTTTTGGTTGAAATGTGCCTGGACTTGTTTGGCATTCATCAGCTCACCATTCCACTGTGTGAACATCATCGTCAGGTGGTTAGATCCATTGCACGGACGAAAAGAGGCTGCTCCTACCAAACATGACACTTGTATACAAAAAAATCCAGCAACGAAAAAAGAAGTATCTCCCAGGCCAGTGCTGTTCCTAGGGGCGGGCGAGGCGGGCGATTGCCCGGGACGCTGGGGCTCATGAATCAGCGCTCATTGAGCGCTGATACATACACAGCGTCGCAGCGGGCGCACGGCTTTCACCATGGCCCCTGCAACGCTGGGTGTAAGCTGCGTGATGACGTCATGCCACTTACACTGAACCCCGGCTCCGGACCTGGCCGCTCTACAGGGATCCTGGTGAGGTGAGTTTTTATTATTTTATTATAATTAGCTATAGAGGGCCATTACCTGGCTATTGATTGGGGGTGGGGGGGCGCTACAGGGGCTACTATCTGGCTATTGATTGGGAGGTTACAGGGGCAACTCCCTGGCTACTGATTGGGGAGGCTAAAGGGGCACCTACCTGGCTATTGATGGGGGGGGGCTACATGGCTACAGGGGCAACTACCTGGCTATGGATGGGGGGGGGCTACATGGCTACAGGGGCAACTACCTGGCTATGGGGGGTGGGGGGAGGTATTCCATGGCTACAGGGGCAACTACCTGGCTATAGGGGAGTGAGGGGAGGTATTACATGGCTACAGGGCAATTACCTGGCTATGGATGGGGGGCTACATGGCTACAGGGGCAACTACCTGGCTACAGTGGGCTACTATCTGGCTACAGTGGGCTACTATCTGGCTGCAGGGGGCTACTCCATGTCTACAGAGGGCAACTACCTGGTTACAGGGGGCAACTACCTGGCTACAGTGGGCTACTATCTGGCTACAGTGGACTACTATCTGGCTACAGGGGGCTGCCAAATGGCTACATGGGCAACAATCTGGCTACAGGGGGTATTACATGGCTACAGTAGGTTACTATCTGGCTCCAGAGGGCAGCTATCTGGCTACAGGGGAGTATAACATGGCTGCAGGGGGCTGCTAAATGGCTACAGGGGGCTACTATCTGGCTACAGTGTACTACTATCTGGCTACAGGGGGCAGCTATCTGGCTACAGTGGGGATTACATTGCTACAGGGGCAACTACCAGGCTACACGGGGCAACTACCTTGCTATAGGGGGCATGTAACTACCTGGCTACAGGGGCTACTATCTGGCTACAGGAGGCTACTACATGGTTACCAGGGGGCATATTACATGGCTACCATATGAGGTGCTATAGATGGGGCATTTGTATAGAGATAGAAATTGGTAGAGAAGTGCTGATAAAGTGCGGAGTCTAAGATGTTTGTTTTGTAAATTTTACAGTGAAGAGTTGTGGCCAGGAGAGGATGTCATGGTGGTCTGGGACAGATGGAGAAGAAGAAGAGAAAGAGAACAACTCTTCAGAGACGTCTCCTGTAAGTCACTAGATATAACTTTACTGTTATCATTTATATGTCTGTAGAGCCTGTGTATAGCTGGTATCCACCACTGTATGGTCACTGTATGCCAGTTATATTGGTTGTAGTATAATGGCTTATATTCAGTAATGGTCAGTTTGTATTATTCAGTCACTATGTGGTGGTGATATGTGGTCACGGTGTTGCGGTATTCGGTCACTATGTGCTGGTGATATGTGGTCATGGTGTGGTTGTATTATTCGGTGACTTTGTTGTGGTGATATATGGTCATGGTGTGGTGGTACTATTTGGTCACTATGTGCTGGTGATATGTAGTCTTAGTAGGATATTGGTACTATTAGCCTGGGATTCTTGTTTTGTGTAGCATTGTCATTTGGTAACTGTATGACTCTTATTTTGTCGTTTTATACGTAGCACATTGTGTTAAAGCTTTTTGTATATTTTGGCTTTGGTTTATGGTGATGCAATGTGTCTCATTGAGGTGCACTATGTTACAGGGGGGGCGAAATTTCTTCACCTCGCCCTGAGTGCAATTTAGCCTAGGAACGGCCCTGTCCCAGGCTATTAAAATGTAAAAGTATTTGTTATTGTATCATTTTAAAAAAAGCATGTGATACACCACGTGGGAAAAATACATGAGGCTAGCTTGTTTCGGCAAACTGCTTTAATCATAGCATTGTTTCACAGGGCATTGTTTACAATGAAGCGGTCATCAGTGTGTGATGAAGCCAAAGGACGACTACTTCTTTGCCTTTCTGTGACTCTTCCAGTCTTTGTATCTCTGTTGCAACCTGCTGATGACACTCTGTGACACTCTAAGCTCACATCTGAGAGAATCCTGCTTGAAGCCTCACAATGGTGAGGTACTGTTGATCAATTGTAAGGTGTTGTTTTGGTCTCATGATGTCATAATGTGAACAGCATTAACAGCATGTTTAAATCCTAATTCAAATTGATCCCCTAAATTTATTAGACGATTCAGGGATCAAACACCTGTTGGGAATTTTGCCATTAAGCTCCTTGTTAGAGATCAACAAGTTGTGGAAAAAGTACTAAAACACTGAACAGATGGAGATGTGTATTTTAAAGTTGAGATGGTCTCATTTAGTACATTTATGTTCATCCTGAAATTTTGACAGAAACCAAATATCCCTACCTTTTTGTAAGTAGTGTATGTATGGAGGATGGGGCGTAAGTAAAATTTATATGACCCCATAGCAAAATGAGATGGGGCCCCACCACCGAATGACAATACACTAAAACAGCAGCATAAGTAGTAATAATTAAAGGTATAAATAACATCGCCATATATCAGGGAGCCCACATAGTAGTCCTGGAGAGCAGAAAGCCACTAACTGCTTGTTTCCTACAAAAAGGAACACTGTCATTGACCTTATAGGCTCCCCTCGACTTCTTGGCACTACAGTAGTCGCTATGGCTATTGTGGTTATAGTTATACCCATGTATGGAGGTCTCACACAGACCACGATACAGATTATTACTTTGGATTTTAATGGATTGTCAGGTTTTGGAAGCTCATGTAACCAGAATGGTCAACTTGGTTGTTTCTTGTAATATATTTACTGCTACTTGTGGATGGTATTATTATTATCATTAATTATTATATTTATTAACTAATTATTAATAATATTAATAATTATTATTATTTAGACTAATACTTTGAGAGAGAAGAAAGTATGCAGTTACATTGGCCACTGGGTTAAACCTACCTACCAGTTCTACCACAAAAAAGAAAAGAAAATGATGGACTATTGGTGAGTAACACACTTTTCAACTGGTAAATGGTGGCCATTCTTGTAAGAATATATAAGAATATAGTCTTATGGGAGACAAAAAAAGATTTCTGTGAGTATAAACCTACCACTGATAAAATCTTCTGAACCCATCACCTTGTCCTATACACGAGAATAAGCATCTTTTAGAGAAGTGATTTAAGAATACAGCACACCAAGTCTTATATGAACTTAGGGCCAAATGTATGAAAACTGTCTAGGTCTAAAACTCACTTTGTTGTCCATAGCAACCAATCAGAGCTCCCCTCTCATTTTTTCCAGAGCACTATATGAAATGAAAGGGGTGCTCTGATTGGTTGCAATGAGCAACAAAGTGAGTTTTAGACCTAGACACTTTTCATACATATGGCCCTTAGTTTCATCTTTTTAAGTAATCTCTTAAAGGGGTTTTACCATCTCATAAAATTCTTTCTGAGGTCAGTTCATAGCTCACTATTAACCAGCCTCAGAGAACAGGGAGATGGCTGCGCGTGAGCAGCCCTCCAGTATTCATTTCTATGGGGGCTCCCAAAATACCCAAGCAAACTCACTCAGGTATATTCGAAACTCCCATAGAAATTAATGGGGACAGCAGCACAAAGGTTCCATCTCCAATTTCTCTGAGGTTGGCTAGCCTTTTAAGAGGGCTAACCTTTTAGGAGAGTATTATATACACTTTCAGCAATCAGGATATATAGTTATATAATGAAATAAAAAATTGCAAGACAAAATTTACCTCATTTAGGTTTTGGAAAATTTCACTCAAAGTGAACCTTTCATTCGAATTTATCTGAGAGCAGGATATGATAGAATGAGAGAATCTACTTTTATAGGATTTGGAGCAGGATTTCTGAGCAAAAAAGCAGGATAAATCCTACAGGACTCCAAGGAGAGACAATGAGAGTCCTTCTTAACCCACCAATATACAGTGATTAACAGCTTTCCTTGTGTTAGTGTGTGTATACAGAGAGCACATTTTTCATCACTGAATGTGGGCAGGGTAAACAGGACTTTCACTGTCTCTGCTAAGAGTCCTGCCAGGATGAATTCTGCTTTTCTCAGAAATCCTTCTCTAAATCATATGAACAAATATATCACAGAGCTCAGATAGATTATCAGAAAACAACTGATAGGGTCACTGTAAATGGTATCTCTATGAAAAGAAACAAACTCTACCGTCAGCAAGGCAAAGCTGCAATGTGCTAACAGCCATCACATCAGCTGCTCTGGCTTTCCATTCACAACATACAAGCATTATAAGGTCTGTCTGCATGGCAAGGGATTACAGTCGGTTTTTTACATGGATTTGGATTTTCAAAGCCATCAAAATCCGCCTGTAAAACCATCCCCATAGACCTCAATAGAAAATGCAAGTTGTAGTCTACACGGCTCAGATTTTCTGAAGTTGGATTTCAAAACTGCAATTTTTTCAAAAAACTTAGTACATGTTCAATAATTCGCCATATTTCCCACAGAAAACAGCGTAAAATTTACTATTGAAGTCATTGGGATGGCATGAAAAACAGCCTTCCCTGTTGTTAGTGGTAGGTGTCAACTGCAAAAAGTAGATGACACCAGTCTCCTATATAGCAGACTTACTAAGTAAGCCCACTGATAAGGGAATCGCCGATCTCCACAGGATGCCATTGTAAGACCCCCGGACGAGAAGATCATATTTATATGTGTTTATAATTTCTGGATGACACAAACAAGAAGATGGCGCCTGGCTGCTTGTCAATCTAGCTGACTCTCGTGAAACTACGCTAGCTAGTAGGCTTATGTTTAGATAAGATAAGATACTCGCGTGTAACACTTGCTTCGTTGATTCTATGAACTCATCAAAAACCACTTGAAATGAATGTTAACCAATCATATTCCTTGGTGGTTACACCCTGTTGCAAAGGGTTTAAATAAAGGAGGTTCAGCCCCTCCATTCTTTGGGAGTTTCTGCTGAGTTCAACACCTGTGTGGGCTCTGTTCTTCCCCCGTCGCGACGCCATTCACCTACAACACGTGGCCTGATCCCCTGTCTGGCGGACCACCTGTCTCAGTCTGCCATAACAAGCTTGGTGGAGAACGCGGGCACCACAACAGCACCCCCAGCCGTGGACATCGATACGGAGACCAGGACCCAGGAAGACCGCGGTAAGTAACCCATTGTGTTACTGCCTGTCTCCTGAGCTCTGATCGCTGTTCTTTGGTGGGGAAAGGACGTGGTGCTTGCATCGTGTTCTAGGTGAATGTCTCTCTCTCTCTCTTCCCTGCTCTATATGTGCTTACATTGTCTTTAGGCGTATGATTGCACGAGTGTGAGAGTGGCTGAGATAAGCTGAGTCCAGGAAAAAGGTCTGTCCCCCTTTTCTCCCGAGTCACACATAAAGTCTAAGACAGCAGCCCGGCCTGTCCGGGGGCTGGCCTTAGAGGCCTAGGACTCTGGTGCGAACGGGTTCTGTCTCTCTATCCCTCCCGAGTCATGCATAAAGTCTGAGACAGTAGCCTGGCCTGTCCGGGGGCTTGTCTTAGAGGCCTAGGACTCTAGAGGGACAGGTTGACGGACCTATCTCGGAGGAGGCTGTAAGAAGTGGCAGTGTATAAAGCTGTCCAGAAAGATTGGATAGGGGCCCTGCAGTTCCTTGTTGGTACCTGAAAAGGCGCCAGAGGTCAGGGATTGTTACCTGTTGTCCCGTGAGTCTGCGTGACTTTGCATGAGTTGAGTGTCTACAAATACTGTACGAGGAATAGCTGCTGTACATCTGCCAACTCCTATATTGCATAGTGTATACATGCATGAAAATTTTGACACCGGTCTAGACTGGTTAATTGTAGTATCAGTATTTTGTGCTGCACTATTTGCATGCTTCCTCTGCCATAGAGAGAACGTAGAAGGGTTCAAGGGGTTCCCGGCGAGGAGCCCCAGTGGGGACGTGTAATTTGCTCTGTGAATAGGCAAGGCTATACTGTAGCATTGCCTCCAGTGGATTGTGCTGTCCTGGGACTTTGTCCACAGCACCACTGGTAATTGGGACTAAAAATCAGTGCTGCTTCGGAAGTGTGGCCACAGCACTGTGGTAATCCACCAGGCTTGCCGGCGCTTGGGTGGTGAATTACCAGGAGCCGCCCACAAAAATGGGGGTTACACAGAGTAAACGAAGTCTTCCTAACAAAGAAACAGAGAAATGGGTCTCTGCGATAGACATTGTGCAATGCGCAAAGGGCACGGAAGCAGTCAAGGATTGCAGGCAAATGTTAAAGAAATTGGGGGCTGGAGCAAATGGGACATTAGATGAACATGCATGGCAAAAGTTCCTCACTAACTATAAGGGTTGGCTAGAAGACAATGACAAAACTGACCAAGCCACAATGTGGCATGACGTAGCCCGGGCAATGACAATGACTGAACACAAGTCCAAAGACACTAATAAAGGGACTGTGTATGAAATATGGGACGAAATTAAAATGCCAACAAATGATGTGGCAAACCTTCCTGATGCCAAGCCTGTAAACCCCCATAACCCACGTACCCCCACTGCACCACCTGCATATAATGGCCCAGAGGGGTGGACATGCCCTAGATGTGGGCAGCAAAATCCAGATTGGAGAGATAGATGCTCAGCCTGTGGGGGTCCTAAACCTCCCCCACAGGCTGTGGGATTATATCCGTTGATCAACAAGTCCCATGCCACAGTTAGAGGAGGACAGGTAGAGACACATGACTTCAGCATATACCGTCCATGGAGCCCCGCTGAGCTCCTGTCAATGTGCAATACCCTGCCAGACCCACGTACTGTACCTAGCACTTTCCTCCGTAAGCTGGAAGGCATCCAGAAGGCGTACCATGCCACCTGGGGAGACCTAGAGAGCCTCCTAGAGACCAAGGGGGGAGAGGTACTCAAAAATCAAATAATGGCAATGGCATCAGGCACAGTCCCTGTAGACAAAACCACAGATCAGTCTGGCACAGAATTTATAGATGCCATTAAACCTTGGGTACAAGAACAGCAGGAAAACCAGACTGACAATTTCATGACACAGGCCCAAGACTCCAAACAGACAGTAGTCGACTATGCCACAGCTTTAGAACAGCTCTGGCTTGATTATGGGTATGAGGCAGCTGACAATAAGGACATGAGACTTTTGAAACACACATTCATGTCCGGACTAAAGGCACCCATACAAGACGCTGTCAAGAAGGCCCGCCCAGACTGGTGGACCTGCCAGTTCCCTGATCTATTGGCCATAGCTAAGGGAGCTGAGCTTGAATTACAAACTAAGAAAAAGCCTGTAATGATCCATCAACCCTGCAGGCCAAGGGGCAGATTCCAGCGATATAAAAAGGCAAAGGCCCCACATGCACAGGCCCCACCAGACAAGAGCAATGTGGAATGCTGGAATTGTGGAGAAAAGGGACATTATTCAGCCAGATGTCCCAAGAGAGGCCAGGCTACTGCCCAGACCTCTCAATGAAGTGTAGGCAATCCTGTGAGTTCCCTCAATGTTCACCAGCCCTTTGACACACCCCCCGGCCCACAATTAATCATCACATCTACATGTGAGGACACGGGGAATTCAATCGATTTTTTAGTGGACACAGGAGCAGCCCATACTCTTATACAAGAGAAATTCATACCTGAAGAGCTTATCTCTTCAGATTACATTTTTTGTCAAGGGGTTGAGGGAACATCTGTTAAACTTCCACTAACAAAACCTGTCAAATTGAATATCCATGATGCTTTGTCTATCGTTACACGTGTGTTGGTGAGCCCAGATAGTCCATACAATTTACTTGGGACTGATATTTTGAGCGCAATGAGGGCATCTGTAGATTTCTCCTCAGGAAGACCCCAAATTGTAGCACCTATGCCTGAGGAGACCTTGTGTGCCCTCATGTCTCTGACAGCACTACCTGCCACCCCTCCATCCAAATCTGAGCACCCAGATTGGTTATCTGAGGTTCCATCACATTTGTGGGCAACCTCCAAAACAGATGTTGGCAGGCATACCAGTAACTCCGGTAGTAGTGCAGTTAAAACCTGGCACCAACCCACCGTGTGTACGACAGTACCCATTGAACACTTCACAGGAAGAGGCAATAGCAAAGGATTTGAAAGACCTGTTGGAGAAGGGGCTGGTAGTTCCCATCAAAAGCCCTTTTAACACACCTCTATTCCCAGTGAAAAAGAAACAGACTGTGAAGGGTCAGCCCCCAGCCTACCGAATGGTACATGATTTAAGGGCAGTAAATGCTGTAACTATCATCAACACTCCACAGGTCCCCAACCCACACACCTTGTTAAATCAGGTGCCAGTGGATGCCACATGCTTCACAGTGATAGATCTTGCTAATGCATTCTTCTCCATCCCATTGGATAAAGAGTGTTGGCACTACTTTGCCTTTACCTTCAGAAATAGGCAGTATGCCTGGGTGGTCCTACCTCAAGGGGCTGCCAATTCCCCAGACCTTTTCTCTACTGCTTACACTCTGTTTTACAATCTTGGCAGCCGGCCTACCCAGACACTGTCCTTCTACAATACATTGATGATCTCCTGTTGTGTTGTAGCAGCCCTGAACTGTGTAAAGATGAATCTCTATCTTTGCTTATTTTCCTTGCTAAAAATGGCTGTAAGGCCTCCAGGGATAAGCTCCAGATTTGTGAACCTACCGTGACTTTCCTGGGTCACTGTATCTCTCCGGGCATAAAACATCTCACCCCAGAGAGAATAACTGCTATACAGAACCACCCCATGCCAAAGACCCCAAGGGCTTTACGAGCATTCATTGGACTTGTCAGTTATTGCCGTCCTTGGATTAAAGATTGCTCTCAAACAATCCAACCGTTATATGCATGTCTAAAAACAGAGACCTTTGAGCTGACACCAGAAGCTGTAAGCGCATTCCATTCACTTAAGCTAACCCTCACCACAGCACCAGCATTGGGCATCCCCACATATAAACAACCTTTCACATTATTCTGCCATGAGCGGGAGGGGTTTGCCTCGGGTGTATTGACACAAAAACATGGGGATCGTATGCGCCCCATAGCATACTATTCCACCAGTTTGGACAGCATTGCTAGAGCATTGCCTGCTTGCTTCAGGGCAGTAGCGGCCGCCTCAGAACTGGTACTCAAATCAGAGGACCTGGTACTACAACACCCGCTTACACTTCAGGTACCACATTCTGTTGCTGAACTGCTGCACACCACCAAACTGAAGCACTTGTCACAAGCCAGAATCACAAAATACGAATTGACACTACTCAGCCCCCACATCACCCTGAAACGCTGCACCATTCTAAATCCAGCCACCCTACTGCCAGTGGATTTAGAAGAGGAGGGGGAATCAGATGAAGTGGGCAACACTGAGCAAAGTGTAGACCATGACTGCTGTGAGCTGATGATGGCAGAAACAAGAGGGTTATCAAATGTCTTTGAAACACCGCTAACTAACCCTGATGCTGAGTATTTTGTAGATGGCTCCAGATGGTGGAACGAGGACCAAGGACACTGTCACCGGGTATGCAGTAATCCAGGATGGCAAGGTAGTTGTACAAAAGCCACTCGCATCCTGCGCATCAGCCCAGGAAGCCGAGTTGCATGCACTCACTGACGCATGTACTTTGGGTAAAGGATTGAGAATTAATTGTTACACAGATTCCAGGTACGCCTTCGGGGTAGCACATGATTTTGGTGTTATCTGGAAAGCGAGGGGGTATTTGACTTCATCGGGCAAACCAATTAAGAATTCTGAATTAGTGAAGAGCCTCCTAAAGGCTCTTGAGCTGCCCAAGGAGGTAGCCATAGTTAAAGTACCTGCCCATGAGAAGAAAGATAGCCCACAGGCCAAGGGGAACGCCCAGGCAGACCAGGCCGCTAAGCAAGCAGCGAACCTGCCACTCATGGCATTAGCCTTGCCTACTACACCAGATCTGTCTCTTTTGCAGGAACTGCAGGCTCAGATAATGCCTCAAGACAAAAAGGTATGGATGGAGGCAGGGGCCGCAGAAGCAGGAGGACTCTGGCAGGTAAATGGCAGAACCTGTTTGCCTCGGAGCTTGTACCCTATGATGGCTAATCTCGCACATGGCCCGACCCACCTGTCAAAGGGGGCTATGAGCGCACTAGTGCTGAAACATTGGTTTGCCCCAGGAATTCAAACCCTCTTTGATAAGTATGTTCAGGGTTGTCTGACATGTGCCAGACATAACCCTGGGAGGGTTGTAAAGACCCCTAGAAAACACACTCCTAAATCCTTGTATCCATTCCAAAGAGTGCAGCTGGATTACATACAGCTACCCAAGGTGGGCACATATGAGTATGTTCTTGTAGCCATCGATCTGTTCTCTGGGTGGCCAGAGGCTTGGCAAGTAACTACGGCCACAGAAAAAAACACAGCAAAGAAAATCCTATCAGAAATAGTCTGCAGGTACGGAGTCCCAGAGGTAATAGAATCAGACAGAGGTACCCATTTCACAGGAGAAATAATGGGACACATACTAAAGACCCTGGGAATTACACAAGCCCTACACACCCCGTACCACCCGCAAAGTAGCGGCAAGATAGAAAGGCTTAATGGGACCATTAAGTTAAAATTGCAGAAGTATTTGGACTCACACGGAACCATGAACTGGGTAGAAGCTTTACCAGTGGTACTGTATGCCATCCGCACCACCCCCACGGGGCGGGAAAAACTTAGTCCGTTTGAGATTTTATTTGGCTCTGCGCCAAAGACAGGATTGTATTTTCCCCAACAACTACAGGCAGATTACTCTACCCTAACTTCGTACCTGGTAGATTTACATGAACACCTGTCCAAGGTGCATTCACGTGTTTTCTCTTCTATACCAGATCCAAATTCTCTTGAAGGTACACACCCTTTGGTTCCAGGAGATTGGGTGGTTCTGAAGAGGCACGCAAGGAAAGGGACCTTTGAGCCAAGGTTTGACGGCCCATACCAGGTACAATTGGTCACACCCACAGCCGTAAAGTTGGATGGGAGGCCAGTCTGGGTCCATGCCAGTCACTGCAAAAAGGTGCTAAGGACAAACAGCCCGAATCAGGGAGATAGCCCTACAGACACTGGTGAAGACAGTAACCGGGACGAAGCTTAATACTAAAATGCATGTACTGGTTTGCCTGTTCTTTTGTGTTTTATGCTTCCAAGCACAGGTGGAAGGAGAAAAGCGGACCAATTCCATTTGGCTCCTGCACCAGCAAACTGCCAAACAGCTGAATGCCTCTGACTGCTGGATATGCTCCCACATCCCGGCCAACCACAAAGGAATCCCCCTGATTGGCGTCCCAATATCGATGAATGACCTGAACCTCACAGACTACAGCTATGATGTCCGAATAGATGTGGACCACACTGCTCACAACGCCCTCTCGGACCAGGGAATATACTTAGAGATTGCCGGTTTAGCTTACCCACCAACTATGTGTTTAGGGCCCATGTATGTGAATCACATAGCTAACATTAAAGGTCGCCTGGTCAGTTTGCCACAGGTACACGTGGGGGAGACAGACTGTAGAAATGCAACTCTAGCATTTAACATGGAATTTAGAGGTGCCCCCTGTGACATAACAGATGGCGGTTGTAACAGCTTGTGTTTTTGTCCAGTTATGAAAACCACCTGTGCCCCCGAGTGTGCCTGTCCGGGACTGACAGAGGACGACCAATGGAGCTGCGTAACCCGGTTGTATGATAACATGATATGGTTCCAGCAGTGGGTAGGACGCCACGGTAGAATGATTCCAAAGGTTTTAAAGCAGGGACTTTATTACATTTGTGGTAACAGGGCTTATTCATGGCTCCCCATGGGAGCATGGGGAAATTGCACCATAGGAAGAGTTGTACCTGCTATCAGAACACGCACAAACATCTCATTCACTCACACTGAGGAAATTAGGATGAAGCGGGAGCTATTCACAACAGCAGATAAAGCTTGGATGTGGTTCCCAGCCTGGACAGGTTGGGGAATAGAATTAGCAAACAAGTTAAATAAGTATGCCAGCATCATGGATGGAATTATTAATGAGACTACAAGTTCCATCCATGCCCTTAATGAAGAATTAGCTCAGGTTAGGAAAGTGGCCCTCCAGAATAGAATGGCCTTGGATTATCTCCTAGCAATAGAAGGCGGGACTTGTGCGGTCATAGGTGAGGAGTGCTGTACATGGGTTGAGGACTCACATGACCCAATAGAGGCACACATGAACAAAGTAAGGGAGTTGCAGCAAAAAGCAAGGGATATATCTAAGGAGGGATGGAATCCTTTCTCTTGGATGGGTTCAATAGGGACCTGGCTTAACAATATGCTTTCTAGCCTGCTTAAACCTATAGTAGTTGTGATAGGCTTGATCTTGTTGCTCCTAATTGGTTGGAAGTTATTAATGTTTTGTATCTCTCGTTTTAGCCAATGAGTGGGTGCCTCCCCACTTCCATGAAAGATGATTCTACAGCCTCAGAGATGACCGTCTGGTGACCACTCTCAACTACTCGCCTCTCCTGATGGTGCATCTCTGGACGTTTTTATCATCTAGATAGATATAGTTTGTGTGTGCTTGCAATGTATTCTATGTAATAAAAAAATGTGTGAATGCTTGGGATGACCACTGAGCAGACAGTCAGTAATGGATACAGTAACAGACACTTATCCCACAGTTTGTGCAGCTTGTCTGCATACTCTGGTGGAGACACCCTTTTGGACCCCCGCCACAGCATGAGCCTACCTAGGAGAACAGACATCTCACTCATCAAACCAAATAGGGATATCTTTGCCCCCGGTTGGTGCCTAGCACTGGCACTTCTGGCCTGTTTGGTCAGCTGCCAGTGCCAGGGACTGCTCTGAGGTAGCACCTGGCGGTCGCTAGTCAACAATCATCCTCACCATCAGAGGCAATGTGGAAGAGGCTGGTGGCCGCTTAGTTACGCCCCCTTGGAGTAAGCCTGGCAGTGGTCCAGTGGGTTAATTACCCGCTCAACCTGCTCACCCATTACACTGGGTACACAGCTTTGCCCGGTGGTGTCAGGGCCCTTAGGGAGAGATTAAAGTGAGACCAAAGTCTCGAGGGGGGACTGCTGTGGTTGGGAACCAAAGGATTATATATGCTGTCTAAGGGGTCATTTCCACTTGCTCAAGCAAACAGCTAGATAGATGAAACACAAAGCAGCTTACAATGGAACCACGCAAAGACTCCTGAATCCTCGGTGTGCCTCCAGAAATTGAAACAAGAGGAGGGAAATGATAAGGGAATCGCCGGTCTCCACAGGATGCCATTGCAAGACCCCCGGACGAGAAGATCATATTTATATGTGTTTATAATTTCTGGATGACACAAACAAGAAGATGGCGCCTGGCTGCTTGTCAATCTAGCTGACTCTCGTGAAACTACGCTAGCTAGTAGGCTTATGTTTAGATAAGATAAGATACTCGCGTGTAACACTTGCTTCGTTGATTCTATGAACTCATCAAAAACCACTTGAAATGAATGTTAACCAATCATATTCCTTGGTGGTTACACCCTGTTGCAAAGGGTTTAAATAAAGGAGGTTCAGCCCCTCCATTCTTTGGGAGTTTCTGCTGAGTTCAACACCTGTGTGGGCTCTGTCTTTCCCCCGTCGCGACGCCATTCACCTACAACACGTGGCCTGATCCCCTGTCTGGCGGACCACCTGTCTCAGTCTGCCATAACACCCACTACATAGGAACTTACCGCCATCAGAAAATACCCATACATTCTGTGACTGGAAGAAGTTAAAGGGGTTGTCCACTTTAAAATGTCTTTACTTATTAGAAATATACATGTATAAAAAATTCAGCTTCTCTGCCTCTTTTATAGCAATACAGTAGGCCTCATATATAGAAAAAAAATGGTATAGCCCACATTCCTGTCCATAGTAATGGTGTCCATGTAGTACATTTGTGGACAAAATAGTCATGTGACCACCACACAGGTCATGTGACCCCTGATATCTAGGTAACAGTAGATTATTGAGGAGCAATACTTCTCCAACATTACTACCCCCAGTAGCTTATCATGTCTGTCAGTGTCTGTAGAGAGGCCGCTCACACAATCTTTGCTCTGTTTTATCTTTCTGTTTTGTTTCTTTTGTGTATTTTTTTTACAGTTAACTTAATTGACAACAAGATGTCCCAAGAGAGACAGCAGTTATACAGGCAAATCCACAAAGTGAAGAAGTTTTTTGAAATAGCCAGAATAATAACTATTGCAACGTCCGTGCTCATTCACTTCCCAATTCATTTCTATGGGAGTTATGAATATTGCCGAGCACATGCTCTCAGCAATATTTGAAACTCCCATAGAAATGCCTGGGGAGAACTGTGTAAGCGACCACCTTCCCATTCTCTGAGGCCACCTAAAAGCAAGCTATGAGCTTGCCTCAGACGTGAAAGTTAAAAAATGGAAAACCCCCTTCAAATTTAGATATTGTGTCCATGACTGTAACTTTTGAGATAGTAAGACATCTATAAGATTCATAAGGTGGATAGTATAGCAGCAGTAGAGCTATGGTCATGGCTGATCGCTGAATATTTGTTTGTTGAAGGTTTGAGAAACAGAACATGGACTATGTGCCACTGCTTGCCAGTAAAGAATAGGCCAACAAAGTTTGACTCCTGGTAAATACAGTGCCTTGCGAAAGTATTTGGCCCCCTTGAACTTTTCAACCTTTTGCCACATTTCAGGCTTCAAACATAAATATATCAAATTTAAATTTTTTTGTGAAGAACCAACAATAAGTGGGACACAATTGTGAAGTGGAAGAAATGTATTGGATATTTTAAACTTTTGTAAAAAAAAAAAAACTAAAAAGTGGGGCGTGCAAAATTTTTCAGCCCCTTTACTTTCAGTGCAGCAAACTCTCTCCAGAAGCTGAGTGAGGATCTCTGAATGATCCAATGTTGCCCTAAATGACTGATGATGATAAATATAATCCACCTGTGTGTAATCAAGTCTCCGTATAAATGCACTTGCTCTGTGATAGTCTCAGGGTTCTGTTTAAAGCGCAGAGAGCATCATGAAGACCAAGGAACACACCAGGCACGTCCATGATACTGTTATGAAGAAGTTTAAAGCCGGATTTGGATACAAAAATATTTCCCAAACTTTAAACATCCCAAGGAGCACTGTGCAAGCGATCATATTGAAATGGAAGGAGTATCAGACAACTGCAAATCTACCAAGATCTGGCCGTCCCTCTAAACTTTCATCTCAAACAAGGAGAAGACTGAGGCCCATGATCACTCTCTATGAACTGCAGAGATCTACAGCTGAGGTGGGAGAGTCTGTCCATAGGACAACAATCAGTCGTACACTGCACAAATCTGGCCTTTATGGAAGAGTGGCAAGAAGAAAGCCATTTCTCAAAGATATCCATAAAAAGTCTCATTTAAAGTTTGCCACAAGCCACCTGGGAGACACCAAATATGTGGAAGAAGGTGCTCTGGTCAGATGAAACCAAAATCGAACTCTTTGGCCACAATGCAAAACGATATGTTTGGCGTAAAAGCAACACAGCTCATCCCCCTGAACACACCATCCCCACTGTCACACATGGTGGGGGCAGCATCATGGTTTGGGCTTTTCTTCAGCTGGGACAGGGAAGATGGTTAAAATTGATGGGAAGATGGATGGAGCCAAATACAGGCCCATTCTGGAAGAAAATCTGTTGGAGTCTGCAAAAGACCTTAGACTGGGACGGAGATTTATCTTCCAACAAGACAATGATCCCAAACATAAAGCACAATCTACAATGGAAGGTTCACAAATAAACGTATCCAGGTGTTAGAATGGCCAAGTCACAGTCCAGACCTGAATCCAATGGAGAATCTGTGGAAAGAGCTGAAAACTGCTGTTCACAAACGCTCTCCATCCAACCTCACTGAGCTCCAGCTGTGCGCCAAGGAAGAATGGGCAAGAATTTCAGTCTCTCGATGTGCAAAACTGATAGAGACATACCCCAAGCGACTTGCAGCTGTAATCGCAGCAAAAGGTGGTGCTACAAAGTATTAACTTAAGAAGGCCAAATAATTTTGCACGCCCCACTTTTCAGTTTTTTTATTTTTTACAAAAGTTTAAAATATCCAATAAATTTCGTTCCACTTCACAATTGTGTCCCACTTGTTGATTCTTCACAGGAAAATTAAAATTTTATATCTTTATGTATGAAGCCTGAAATGTGGCAAAAGGTTAAAGAAAGTTCAAGGGGGCCGAATACTTTCGCAAGGCACTGTATCTTTATATTTTGATTTTATGTTGTCACATTTGTCAGACACCAGACAAACCCTTATGTATAATGTTCTATCTAGATACACCTTCATGAGTTTGTACATTGATTTCACAACCAGTAGATGTAGAGCTTTTTTCATCATGAAATCAAGTAATATACAAACAAACATGGAAAGAAAATTGTTTGAGTTTAACAAAAGAATAACAAAGATTACATAAGAATATGACCACAATAAAACGGCAATTCTTGCATATCACATCATCCAACTGTAATCATTTGTCTGGACTTGTGTATCTAGGTGATGGAAAATGACACAGAGAACAAATGGAGATTACATTTCTGAGAGGTTGTTTAAACATGGCATGTCTGTAGGACAAAATTTTTCACATTGTAGCCAGCACAGACTGAGAATGTTTCAGGCAGCAATTCTTCTTTTTTTTTTCATGTGGCCAAGGCTTAAAGAAATGAAAGTCTATTTCCTGTTAGGGTTATGCACTGGTGTCATTTTGTGACACGGTCTAGATCATGCAGCATGATTGAACTGCAGTAGACCTCCACCACAGATATCTGCCAGAGAAAACATGCTGCAGCCCTAAATTCTCTTGAAAGGCAATGTTCTATTAGCTGGGTGTGATGGTTTGCTAAAACTAGGAAAAATGTACATAGCTTACACAGTTTGTAAAGCCAAAAAAAGACAGACGTCCATCCAACTCAGCCTATTGAGCTATGGTGTTGATCAGAGAAAGGCCAAAACCCCAACTCCAATCTGGCAAACGGAATTAATCCCTTGATCAATGACGCTTCTCCAGAATCCTAGTTACTATAACTTGTTATATTATTACACTCTAGAAATGCATCCAGGCCCTTTTTGAACTCACTAAGTGAATTCACCATGATAAGTTCCTCTAACAGAGAGATCCTCAGTGTCACTGCTCTTACTGTAAAGATTTCTTTTCTATGTCTATGTAGAAACCTTCTTTCCTCTAGACGTAGAGGATGCCCCCTTGTTCTAAATACAATTCTGGGTATAAATAGATGTTGGTAGAGATTTCTATATTGACAGGTGAAATATTTATGTATACCTGTTCTACCGCAGTTCATACATACAGGCGCATTGTTGTGCCAATACGACAACGCAGACCACCTTTAACCTGGTCTGGCTGTTCTAGCAGTTGGAGAAGAAAATGGAGACCAAATGGAGGAGAAAAGTGAAAGTGAACAACTAACATCAGAGAAGTTGTCTCCTGTGAGTTACTGGCTGTAACTGCACTGTAATCAGATGTAAGTCTGCAGAGCCTTTATACAGTCCGCATGTGGTGGTCGTATGTGGTCATGGCTTGGCAGCTTAATTTAATCCTAAGGTAGTGGTTTTGTTGGAATTGATGGTCTGGGTACAATGAGCTTTATAGTAACAGTATGATGGAAGTATGCATGGTGAGATATATGCTCCACGAAGAGATGTATTATTTGGTAACTGCATGACTTTTATTTAAAGGTTTTACACTATCATACATAAATGAGGCTTTTAAAATAGGCAATTTTTTCAATGCTGATTTCCATTACACAGTGTAGACAGTATCTATGTGGAAAACTCTTAAAATAAATTAGAGGAGCATTTTTTAAAATCTATAAATACATGTGCCATGAAAAATGCTGCCTGAACCCAGCCCTATTGAGAAAAATGTAACACAGAGGACCTGTGTCCCAGATGTTCTGGGACCATTTTAGGACCCTGCATAGTCCTTAGTCTTATTTGTAAAATTTCATTGAAAAGGGAAGACTGAAACCTAACTTTTACTTGATACAGATCTTAAAATGCAAGATGAAACAATTCAGTGTATAAATAAACATGCCACAACCGTATGAGACCGTAGGAGATAAGAATACATCAGATACTTTTATATTTGTACAGGGGTTTAGCACGGACACAATTTTACTGATGTTTAGTAATGTGACCCAGAAATTCAGTCATTCCCATTTTCACAGAAAGAAAAGTCCAAAAAGCTGCACAAAATGTATCCACAGATTTTTGCATAAGACATCCAAAGAAAAACAGAAATGTCGCAATGCACGCTGCGGTCCTCTCTCAGGACCATGGACCTACTTGTATCGGCCCTGCCTGCCTCGACCTCCATGCCGGCGTCTATTCACCTCTCTGCACACCTGCTCTGCTCTCGTCTCCTGTCTGTGACCGGTGGAGCACGCACCTCCCTTAGGGCGCGTGCGCCGGCTCTCTTGCATTTGGAGGGACAGTAACTAATTACCTGGTCAACAACCGGGGACTTAAGGAACTTCCTGCCTGTGTTCAGGGTCAGTTCTTTATTGATGTATTGATGTTTCTACACTGATCTTGATCTCTGTGGTGCTGTATATTTGCTGTTGCCTGTTTCCAGTTACTTCTGCTGTTAGCTGCTGCTACGCCAGTTTCTGCAGTTCTACGTCTTAAACTTCGGCTATTATTCCGAGCAGCAAGTCCAAACCACGGTGGGCTCTCATGAAAATCAGGGGGCTCCTGGGGTAGCCTGCACCATCTTTCACACTGACCCTGTGGATCGACCACCTGCATACCCGTTAACCGTTACTGCTAACTGTTACTTGCCTGAGCACCCCGATAACTCTCAGTTCTGTATCTGGCCTCAGTTTTCAAATCCCTGCTGTCCTGGATTCTGGTTCCTCTGCAAATTTCACTCATCCTCCATGTTTTCCTAGTACCACCTGCCTGTCCACCATCTAGAAAAGCCCCTGCATTTCTCTTCCATTAATGGGAAGATTCTCAATGAA
Source organism: Phyllomedusa bahiana (assembly GCA_025379985.1). NCBI lineage: Eukaryota > Metazoa > Chordata > Amphibia > Anura > Hylidae > Phyllomedusa > Phyllomedusa bahiana. The sequence continues at coordinate 52,642 of JAODAL010016612.1, read as the reverse complement.
CCTGTTTTGTTCTGCACCCGACAGCTGACACTACAGATTGGGCCTTCCTACAAGGAGAAGATCTTGTTCTACATTCTCCCTTGCTCCTCAGTTACAGTTCTCCTAGGCATGCCGTGGTTTCAGCTCCAATATAGAATTGGAAAATGGATGAGATCATCCATTCGAGCCAGCAATGCCACTCACGCCGCCAACACCTCTGTTGTGTATCCTGTAAGTCAAGTTATCAGGCCATAAGAAAGTGTTTGTGCTTCTGTTACTATCCCAAGAGTTCAGCAGGCCAGGAAGAAGATGCTTAAGGGGGAGGGTACTGTCACTATGTGTCGGTACTGCCTGCCTCTATGCCCCTGCCAGCGCATACTCACATCTCCACAATCCTGCTCTGCTTTCATCTCCTGCCTGTGACCAGCATATGCACACACCTCCCTTAGGACACGTGTGTGCTGAATCTCTTAGATTTAAAGGGACAGTACTTAATTAAATGGCCAATGGCTGACAACCACTGGAGACTTAAGGAACTTCCTGCCTGTGCTCATGGTCAATTTGTTATTGATATATTGATGTTTCTACATTGACCTCGACCTCTACATTACTGTACATTTGCAGTCGCCCGGTTCCAGTTACTTCTGCTGTTATCTGCCTGTACACCAGACTTCTGCTTTTGTTCCTGCTGCTGCACCAAACTACTACCTTCTGCTGTTACCTGCCATCATGCCAAACTACCACCTGCCTGTGACGCGCCATCTCTGCCTGTTTCCACAGTTCTGCACATGGCACTTTGGCTGTCACCACAATCAGCCATGTCAGAGGTAGCGACCTGGGAGTCCCCCACAGCTGAGTCCAACGTGTCTTGTGGTGGTCTCTGGTGAAAAACCAAGGGGGTCTTTAAACTACGCCCCCTGGCATGGTCTGCATCATCTCGTGGTGAACCTGCGGATCTACCCCCTGCATACAGGCCCAGACTGCCCAGAGGGAAAACCGGGCATTTGCCTGGCGGGCCGCTGGGGACCGGGCCGCAGGCCCGGCACGGAACGCCCGCCGAGGGGGCCAGTGTTTCCCCCCAGCGGGCGCACATACAGGGGTCGCAACGGTCGCATATGCGACCGGACCCCTGTGCCAGGGGGCCGACAGGCCCCCCTCGCCACACTGCTGCACGGCCACCCCACCGACCCAGCCATGCAGCCATCATGGCCCAGCCTGCACTGTGCATTGCAAGCAGAGGCCAAGGCTGAACAGCTGGGATCTTCTGATCCCATCTGTTCAGCTCCCAGGAGGCTGCGGGGCAAGCGCGCGATGTAATGATGTCATCGCTCGCCCGCTCCGCGGCTCACGCTCTGCTGCCAGCGGCCGCTCCGGACGAAGACAGAAGAGGAGGGAAGGACATCAGGTAAGTATTGGTTTTATTTTTTTTTAAAAACTACTAGCCCTGTTTGCCTATATACTGCCCCTGCCTACCTATATACTGCTCTGCCTGCCTCGCTATATACTGCCCTGCCTACCTACCTATATACTGCCCTGCCTGATACCTATATACTGCCCTGCCTACCTACCTATATACTGGCCCTGCCTGCCACCTATATACTGGCCCTGCCTGCCTACCTATATACTGCCCTGCCTACCTATATACTGCCCTGCCTACCTATATATCAGCCCTGCCTGCCTGCCTATATACTGCCCTGGCTGGCTATATACTGCCCTGCCTACCTATAAACTGCCCTGCCTGCCCATATACTGCCCTGCCTGCCCTATACTGGTCCTGCCTGGCTATATACTGCCCTGCCTGGCTATATACTGCCCTGCCTACCTATATACTGCCCTGCCTGCGCATATACTGGTCCTGCCTAGCTATATACTGGCCCTGACTATATACTGGCACTGCCTGGCTATATACTGCCCTGTCTACCTATATACTGTCCTGCCTACCTATATACTGGCCCTGCCTGCCTATATACTGCCCTGTCTACCTATATACTGCCCTGCCTACCTATAATAGACCCTGTCTGCCTATATACTGGCCCTAATTACCTATAAGTGGCCCTGCTTATCTATAAGTGGCCCTGCCTACCTATATACTGGCCCTGCCTATATACTGGCCCTGCCTACCTATAAGTGGCCCTGCCTGCTTATATCCTGGCTCTGCCCGGCTACATAGTGGCCCTGTCTGCCTATACTCTAGTCCTGCCTACCTATAAGTGGTCCTGGCTGCTTATATACTGGCCATGCTTACCTGTAAGTGGCCCTGCCTGCCTACATACTGGCCCTGCCTGCTTACATACTGGCCCTGCCTGGCTACTTACTGGCCCTACCTGGCTAATTACTGGCCCTAGCTCAATAATTACTGAAGGCAGCCCTAGCTAACTGGCTAGTTACTGGGGGCAGCCCTAGCTAACTGGCTAATTACTGGGGGCAGCCCCAGCTACCTGGCTAATTACTGGGGGCAGCCCCAGCTACCTGGTTAGTTACTGGGGGCAGCCCCAGCTACCTGGCTAGTTACTGGGGGCAGCCCCAGCTACCTGGCTAGTTACTGGGGGAAGCCCCAGCTACCTTGCTAGTTACTGGGGGCAGCCCCATCTACATGGCTAGTTACTGGGGGAAGCCCTTGCTACCTGGCTAGTTACAGGGGCAGGCCCTGTCTACCTACCAAATTGATGGAGGAAGGCCCTGTTTACCTACCTAATGGGGTCTATCTATTTACATCGCACTTATCTGACATTTTTTAATTTCTAAGTTTTAAGGTCTAACATTTGCTGTTTGGGGAATTGATTGGAAAGTGCTGGTAAAGAGAGGAATCTAAGATGTATTTTCTGGTAAATTCTACATAACGAGTAATGACCGGGAGAAGAAGATATTGCATGCTGTACCAGACAGAGAAAAAATGGAAGGGAACGACTCATCAGGGAAGACATCATGGAGGTTTGGGCCAGAAGAAAAGGAGAAGAAGACAACTGCCATCAGAGATGATGTCTCCTGTGAGTCCTGCTGTCAGGGTCATTTTACTTCTGTTTGAGTCAGTGCTGTATATGTGGTGGTGACCTGACTACTGGTGTGTGATTGGTGGGGTTGTAGGTTATGTTGGTGCTTATGTAGTTATAGTGTGTTGTCCCGGATTGTAAAGCAAGTGCACACCTGACTCTGTGACAAGGGTTTCTCTGCACCACTGTTTCTTACTTGCTTGTATATAGGCTGCTTCACACAAGCAGTTTTTTTTTTTTGCATTTTTGAGCTTATTTTTTTGTGTGCAAAATGTACAGCCTTAACTACGCTGCCTTTCTGCCCAAAACGCACCAAACACAGCAAAAATGCTCTGTGAAAGCACCTTTATAGTGTCATTATTATTATTAGAAAGTGGCGAGGTGCGAGAACCAGCGAAATTCTTGTAAGCGATTTTGTAAGTAGGCCTGCTGGGGCTTTGTGCCAGCTGATTATTATACCACTCGGTACGCCCTGCTGCATACCCACAACTGCTACAGGAAATTATATTCTAAATGTAAAAGATGACCAAATTAGACTGTATAGACTGTATAGACTGTGCTTGTCAAAAACGTACACATAGGCTGTATGGACAAAACATTGAACTTTACTTCATTTTTGCTACATTGGTTGCATAACAGACATAGTTTCCTCTGCCAACACCTAAGGCCACTGAACAACATACAAGACAAACGTGGCAGTACTTATGCTGTATGCTTCACCTGTTTAGATGTGATGATAGTCCTCCCATAGTAGTACTAGTACAGGAGCCAGATCAAGCTGAGTTGCAGCCCAGTTCCGCCATGCATATCGCTCCTACTAGTCCCACTACGGGACTATCACCACCACCTAACCCGGAGAAGCTATACAGCTCGTACTGCCCCGTTATCATCATGTAATTTTCATTGCCTAAGGTGTTCGTCCTAGAACTAATGTCTTTTCTGGCCAACCAATTTATTAAAATGAAGTAAAGTACACAATGTTTTTTGTCGCATACAGCCATGTGTACGTTTTGATTGATCTAGGGAGTCGAAGCAAGGTACTCCTAACAGCTGGACTAATAACGAGTGGCATTGCTAATATAAAGGCATTGGTTTGCACTCTATTAACAGTGCTTGTCACCCGATACATAAATAATACATTAAAACCCGAATAAACTCTGCCAACCCTGGTAAGCGAACCTACCCATAAAAGGAACTAAACTCCATTCTATACCCAGAATAGCTATTTGTACAAGTAAATATAATACATATATTTACAAAAAGAGATATTGCTATAGGGTTGTTAAAAATGACTTACACGCATTTCCCCGTATTCACGTGAAGGTTCATCAGGTGAGCAATTCACATCACCCCTGGCTCGGTAAACTAGCAGAAATACAATCTGTGCAAAGCAATGTTTTACTAATGGTGAAGGGCTCCAAGAACTGCCACAGATAACAGCTATTACCTTCTCAGCTACTACCTTCTTATATATACTTGTCCTTTCAAACCAGGGCCTACAACAGGTATACACTCTTCTGTAGGAGGGATGCACTTTTTCCAGTCCACTCCCCTATCTGTTAGTGTGCTCTAGCTGTCGCGATGGTCTGCATTGCACCCTCCCGATCGTTTAGCCATGTTCCATTACCTTGCCTGTGAAGATAGGCCTTGTTGTATGCACCATGTGACCGCCTCTGATCCTTCAGGCTTCTAGGAGAGGCATGGCCCTATCCTGCTGTTATTTATTCCTGTGTAGAAATATATCTTATGAATTTTAAGTGTCTTGCCGTACCCTATATACCCTGGGAGAAGGCTATTTCTCTGAACATGGTTCCTTAGAGATTTCCTCCACAGGGGTTTTTTCCTCCCCATTTGCATTATGGGATCCAATTGAGGTTCAGGCAAGTATAGTGGGACCAATTTTAACTAACAGTAACTGTTAAACTTAATGGTGATGAACAGGCTGAGCTTTGTAGGCCAGCCTGAAAGATGTGATAATGGTAATGTCTTCCAGGGGTGGCTTGGCTGTGTAGTGAGCATCTTTGTTAGGGTCATTGGTGCCCTAGAAGTGGCAGACGAGAACATGTCACCCCTTGATTTTTGTCTTTCCAGTTTCTGTATGGCAGGCAGCTGGAGATCTCACGGTATCCATGAATCCAAATATAATCTTGCATAGTGTTGAACCTGATTCCTTGCTATAATTCTTCTAATCATGTGGTTTGAATAAGTGTGGCATTTACTACAAAATTCATGGGTGCTGCCATTTTACTCAAACAGTAAATATCTAAATAGATAGAAAAGAATGAATCTCATACACTAGTGTCCTAGTGTCACACCCCTGACTGCTCTTACTATAAAGTGATACTCCCTTTACCTTTTGTTCCTTGCATATTGGTGCTCCCAGACACAGGTTGTATAGGGAACAAATGCATAGTACTATTCACCCATGGTGCAATTCTGCAGCTCCTACATAGCTGGAAAAGAAATTCACTAAACTAGCACTGCATGACCTCTATTTTTAGAATAATTCAGGGCCCTGGCAGTTGTATAGTCACTCATACTGTGAAGGGCTCCAGATTATGATTAGTTGCAATTGGCTTTTGAGTTACACTATCAATTTGTGACTGGCATTACTACTGCTCTTATTTGATTAATTCTTGTACTGAGCTGCCAGCGGGCGACCACTGGCCAATCTCAACATATCTTAGCCAGGCACCAGTACAGTGCGTAAGCCAATGCAAGACCCTCCCTCCCATTTCTCACAGGATAAAACATACTGATGCTACCTGGGACCCAGCAAGCCAGCACCGACAGCTCAGTACAAGAAGTAACTATGCAAGAAGAAACACACATTACTTTTCTTGCAGCCCATACAGGTAACTTACCTACATAGTGATATGTGTGCCTGATGACCCCTTTAGTCTCTCCATCCACCAGCACCGCCTAGAGCATGTATGAACATACATGCAATTGCTTAGGGTGCGTTCCCTGACTGCCCAGGACAAAAACCGCCGTTTGCCGCTTTCATTGTCTCCGCGATGCGCGGTAGACAGCCCATCCCTCACCCCCTCGCTCATTGAGAAGCACATCTTTCCGTTCGTGAACCCGGACAGGAAGATTGTGCTTCTACCAATGTTTTCTGAGACGGAACCGCCGCCGGCGGCAAAACCGTCCAACACGGAAAACCTTTGCAGTGTGCTGCTACACATAGTTTTCCAAAAGCACCCATAGTGCTCAATTACTTCGGCCCTAGCTTTTTCAGGCGGTCTGACAAACCGGCAAACCGGTCGAAAAACAACCCGACCACAACCCTATGCGTGGGACAATGCCCTTAGAAGTCTGAGAAAAACCATCATAATTTTTCAATATTTCTATAATAAATTTAAGGAGGACGAGGGCTGCGCAGGGAGCAACTGCAAGTTTACTACACTATAATAGCACTTACAACCAGTGGATTCTCATACAGACAGCAGACACAGGCTCTGACACAGAACAAAGCTAGTGCAAGGCACCAGTAACACTGATTTTTCTCCCCCTCCCTTCCAAAGCTCATTTCCTAGTGTGTTCCCTGCCATCAATAATACGATGCCAAACCCAACGCAACAGCTCGGCCATGACTTTTAGGCCAGATCACTGCGCAGGTCGAAGCTACATTTAAACAGTCGAGGAAATAGAAGCACCTAATTCCCAAGGCAGTGCAGCTCTCAAAGGCTTTTCACTATTCATTTAGATCACATCTATTAATGCAAAGTGATTAAATACCCATTTTGGAGACTCCCACGTCAACATTAGATTGTGGCAAAACCCCTTTAAATATGCAGATTTTCACATATGTCCTAAGAGTAGAGACAAAGAACCAAATCAAACAAATGAGTAAAAAATATTAGACTTATTTATTGAGGAAAATAATCCAATATCACATCTGTGAGTGGCAAAAGTATGTGAACCTTTGCTTTCAGTATCTGGTATGACCACTTTGTGCAGCAAGGATTGCATGTAAACATTCCTAGTAATTGCTGGTTAGTCCTGCACATTGGGTTGGAGGAGTTTTAGAAGATAAGAAGGTCGAGGATTAAAGAGCCATCCTCCTGTACAACAGCTCAACCTCTTTTATGTTGTTTATTTTTTTTTTTCCCTTAAACAAAATCTAGAGTTCACGTACTGATGAAGCATTCCTGTGTAGTAGTATATACACTATATCCTGGGTAAACTAAGGAACAATTCTTACACGGAATCTGTCCGCCAAATTTCTTTTTACTAATTGAAACAAGATTCTTTAATCCTTTCTTAGTCGTTTTAATTTTATGATTGTAGATTTCTTCACCGTACAGCACCTACCTCCTACCTAATATATGCTTGTGGGGAATCCTTTCTCTATTTGCCTGCACTTCATATACCAGTATTGTAAGAGATCCATCACAGCAACTTCATCGCACATCGCAGCCTTAAAGACTCACTCAGTCCCATAGAGAAGGTAGAAACAGCATCCTATTGTGACTGGTTATCCTGGTGTTTATCTCTACACCCCTTCGTGTCTCCATTCAGAATGTCATCCTTAACATGTGCTGTGATACACTCCGTCGTCTACATCAAACAAGAAGTGTCATACAATTATTCGCCTAGTGGCCACAAGAGAAACTGCATGACTTAAGACTGTTTAAAAAATTATTGAAAAGAGTAAAAGGAAAATTAAAATACTATAACCAAAAATTCCTAAAAAATGTGTTTAACATAAAAACGTATGTTAAACATGACACCTTCCCATGACCCAGGCATCAACTGATTGTTTTTAGCCCGGAGCCTTGCTCCGGAGTAGAATATACAGAAGAATATTGGAGATCTCAGAATAGGCCCTGAGGAAAGCAAACTTTTAGAGGGTGTTGGAACATACTAAGAATGTAAACACTTTTAATTTCAGTTTTTACAAAAAAAATAACTGAACAAAATAGTTTTTTTTAGCTCAAAACATTATGCTTAAACCATGGATAATGTATAACCCCCCACAAAATGTTACATAAGATAGATCTGTCTAAATTTGCCTTAAAGCATTCATGTTTGTGTTTTGTTCTAGTGGAATATGAGAGAAATGAAGGGCCCTTGCTCCCCACCACAGTGTAATGAATGCACAGTCCTATGCTATGCACATTAAAAGCATATTTTATTTGACACCATAGGTTACCTGTTACTATTAAAGGGGTTGTCTCGCTACAATATTGCGTGTTTAATTAAAAGATACTTTTAAAAAAACAAGCAGCTTGCTCTATATGTTCATTACCCATGTCCTCCTGATTTTTGAAGCTATCCCTGTTTAGTATTACTTACACTCAGCTCCCCAATCTCTAAAGATAAAGCTGACCTGTTTGATCCTTATCTTACTGCTGTCAGGTCTGACAGACCACATCACCTTTGCAGACAGTCATAGCAGAGAGCCGCCTCCCGCACAGATTCTTCTGTAATTAGGAGGCGGAGGGAGGGGTGGAGGAAAGGACCTGGCGGTCTGTGACCGAGCTGGCCTTGATTTAACGCCGTGTGTGTTGCCTCTTCCTCCCTGCTCTCTACAGACAGATCGCTGTTCCAGCAATTGACCCTGACAGTTACTATAATCATGATATGTCTTTTGGATAACTGTTGACAATACTAATAACTATACCGCTCAGGTGGTGCATGTGACAACTTATGTCTCCTGTATAGTGCCACAATCCTTAGTATAGTAACACTGCCCTTGTTGTTTGCTGAGATGTAACTTTGTAAGCTAAGAAGGGGATATAGGACACCTGCATCCCCTCTGCTCAAGTAAGCACACAGGCTTCATATTCCTCTGCTACAACTCCTAGATCATTCCCCTCTCTGTAACAGACCAGGCAGGCACACACAGGTGACAACTCTAGAGCAAACCCCCTCCCCCCCCCCCCCTGTCTAGAAGTTTCGTAGCTGCCTGTGTGCTGTATAGGGGAGAGAGTGAGCAAACAGACAGACAAAGCTAGCAACGCCCCTCAGATACTTTTCCAACATTTACCCGGCGTCCCTGACAGCGTGAAAGCATCGTAATGAGACAACACCTTTAAGTATATTATTCTTTCAAGAAGACATATTTGTTTAAGGACTTAAACCCAGCTATGCTCATGAAACCTGGTCTGTAATCTCTGAAAGTTTGTTTTCCCATTCCCAAGATTAATGATTTGAATGTAGGATGCGAAGAACACATTGTAGCGCTTGTTTACCCATCCGCTTTAAACCTATTTTTTTATACTGAATGATTCATGTGAGTCCCCACTGGAAGACCACCCCGGGTCCCCTTTTCCTAAACGAATTAAGTCCCGCAACGCTCCCAATTCAGCCATTATGGCCAATTTCCTACTCTTTCAGTCGGCTTTTCATTACGCTTATAATTCTTCTGACCTACAAAAAAAAAAAAAAAAATAGAAAAACCAAATAGACTTCTTGGTCACTCCGCGCGCCGCCGCTCGCACGCGGACCGACCCCAAGGTGCCCTTGGAGGGTCCGCACGGGTTGCGCTGCTCTGCCCAGCCGCCGTGGTCCTACTGCTATGGGGGGGGGCAGACCACCCCGAACTTACACAGACCCCACCTTTTAGTGCTCACCTGTCTCCAGCTCTGACCGCCGCCGAGCGCGCATAATCCCTGCTGAAGGCGCGCGCGCGACGGCTGGGTCCGGATTTCACAGGGCCATCGCGCCATTTAATTGTTTAATTGTCGCCGCTGGTCCCGAATCTGGTAAACCAATTCCTAGCAACTCGTGCCAGCAGTCTGTTGGTGTGTTTTTTGAAGCGTTAGAGTGTGTTGAGTTCAGTCTTGATTTCACCGTGTACCAGTCCCCAGCTTAGCGTTGCCTGACCTTCGCCATGTTTAGCCTGCTGCCCTGACCTTCGCCTGGCCTCAGACCCCGAACCTCTGACCGCTGCCTGACCTTCTGCCTGTCCCCGACTACGCCTCCGATTATACATTTTTTTGCACCACGCTGTACCCCGCCGGGCCGCCATCGCCAAGCAAGTCACGTCAGGGTAACGACGCTGGTAGCCTCCCCGCCGCAGCAAGCCCATCACGCATGTGCGGCGGGCCCCTCCTAGGTGAAAAAACCCTGTGGGCTACATCGACTTTCCGATTTCCCGGCGTGGCTTAGCTATCATCGCTTGCGTGTGGCCTCAGCGGATCCCACTACCCCTCCGTTTTACAGTAGCAGACTGGCCATGGAGTTCTCTCCAGGGTACCCCTTCTCCAAGATTCTACCAGGACCTCACGACAGTCTGTCGCCCCACAGAAGTCCACGCATCGACACATCTTGGCGACCAATGCTGATTGTCAGACACCCTGGCGACCCGTCTGCCTCCACCGGCATTCCACCGTCTGCACCTTGCAACTTGACTCCCGGCATCCAATTGCTCGTACCTGCTTCAGCATCTCGGGACCCTCACTACTGCTCTGCATCTGCCACTCCCCTCAATCTCCTCTCTCTCTACGATGGTGAGACCCCAGAAGTGCAGGATTCATCAGTCAGTGCTCAGATCCACCTCGAGATGCATGGGGAGCCTGGCCCATTTCCTACAGAGTCGAAGCCAAGGTGGCCTTCCATAATCAGCCTCTTGTCTGGATAAGCCATTAGGCTTTGGCTATAACTCCACTATGGATCTAGGAGATCCATCTGACCAGCGCGACCTACACAACCCTTCCTCCGGGGATATTGCACTGTCTTTTGAAGGAACCAGGCCGTACATTCCTCGGTCTGCCGCGCCGGCGCTGGCTTCGCTTCGTCAGGGCGACACCTCATAACTGTCGTCCGTATTCCGTGCAGTTTCGCACTCATCGCTTCGGAGCTTGACTGGAACAATGAAGCAGTTGGTGGCGACATTTTGGCAAAGGCCAGCTCCGGCAATCAAGGACGACTCGCCGCTCGAGATCTACAGCTGCCTAGGATGACCTAATCCATTTGTCCACCCGATGGATATTCTGCTTCGCCTGAAACGGCAACAGGAAGCTCCGCCTACGAACGTGAAAACGTCCGTCCACACCGGTTCCCCCGCTTGGGCATCCCACTTCCAGCGTCACCCCATTCTTCCCTCTCTCGATGGTCCTCGTGAAGAAGAACCTAGTGCAGCTACGGAGATAGCCCACCTGTCCCCAGGATGAACGTTCACACAGTCGCCAGAACAGCTAGTGTTTCTATGTGGCGGTTTTCTGGCCACTTCATCATTTGGTTAACATGTCCCCGGTGCGCCCGTGAAGAAACTTCCGCACCTAGGCTCGTAGAGAGAGGCAACCTCTAGGTGTCCAGACCACGGCCTCTCCCCCCCGTCTGACCATGCCCGTAAACATTGAGTGCTTCTCCCGACAAGTCCCCTTTCAGGCCACCTAGCCTTTATGATTCTGGATCGTCCAGGAAGTTTCATAACCATGAACTTGTTGCCCAGGTTTCGTCTCCCGGTGACTCCTTGCAGAAACCCATATATTTGTGTCTTCGTCAGTGTGGCGAATCCTAAGGACTGCCATCCGTTGTCCGTACAGGCTCGCCCTACTACTGCAGATTGGGGTGGGGCCCTCACCAATGAAAACGATAGCCCCTTCTATTCCTGCCTTCGGTCCTCCTCTGAAATTCTTCTGGGCCTTCCTTGGCTGCGACCATACATCCTGACCTTGATGAGCACAGTGAAAGTCATGTTCGTTTGGGTTATCCGCTTGTTGGTCACTCACTTATTGCCTGACTGTAACAATCAACTCGCTCTTCCTCATTCGCTCCTGACGTCGCCAAGCCTCCTTCTGGTCTACCAACGCCATATTGGGACTTTGCAGATGTTTTTTCGGCGAGGCCAGGGCCCAAACTCTTCACTCCTCAACCAGCCTACCACTGTCCCATTGACCTGCAACCAGCTGTACTGTACTCCTCACCAGAGGCCGGTTTATACCACTCTCCGTCACCGGAGACTAACTCAGGCGATGTCTAGAATACAGTCAAGAAACCTTGTTCGTCTCGCGCAAAATGGGTTTATTCCTTAAGTCCTCGACTGCCGGCAGGAAGCCGGCTTTCTTTCACGTTGGAGACAAAAAAGATGTGGCCTCTCAGCCCCCCCCCCCCCCTCCTTGCAATCGACTATCGGGGCTTTAAATAAAATAACCATAAAAGACTCGCTACCCCTCTGCCCTTGAAAACGACCACATCTCTTCGAACCTGCCTGCATGCGCCAAAATATTCTCCAAGCTGAATCGTCGCGGTGCTTATTAATCTTGATCCGTATTAGAGAAGGCGACTAGTGAAAAACATCGTTTACAATACGCGGTGCTAGCCACAACGAAGTCTCAGGTGTATGCCTATCGTCTCTCTGCAACGTCTCCAGCTGTATTTCCAAAGCTTCGTCAATGAGATCTTCCGGGACCTATCTCTACAGCTGTGTTATTGTCTACTTAGGACGATATCCTAATCTTTTTCCCCTCCGGATCTCGTACTCATCTGCCACCACGTTCGGCGCCAGTCCTCAGGGGCGACTCGACCTCATCAGCTTTTTTTCCAAACCATAGAATTGTCCTCTTTGAACGTACGCCGCCTTGCCCCTTATTTAGTTAACATCGTCACTGATAAGGTCCTCCGCATGGAACCCTCAAAAACTCTCCTGCATGTGCCAGTGCCACCACCGGTGGCCTTCGGGCCATATCAACTGTTTTCCTAGGATTTGCCAAATTATTATAGACCAATTTTATCCCAAACATTTCTCTACGCCTTGTGGCTCCACTGGTGGCTCTAACCCCGAACCACCGCCCATTCTCCCCGTCTCCAGGCCCACCCGGCCGCTCAAGACCGCATCAGCAGCCGTCTCCACTCCGCGTTCGTTAGGAACTGCTCCTTTTCTGTCTCGCCCAGACACTCCTAACCGCCCGTACCAATACCTAATCATGTCAGTTGGATGCTGCCACATGGTGGTGCCGTTGCTAACCTTCCTGCAGAGGACCTCCTCGCGTAAACGTGCATCACTGTGCGGGATTCTTACTCCAAAACTATCTCTCCCGGCCGCGACGCAATAACTACCCTAGGTGACGCGAAATACTGGCCCTAAATCTGGCCCTAGAAAGTATGGCGTCACCGCTGGCGGGTGATCGGCACCCTATTGGAAATTCACCGACCATAAAACCTCCTATATCTTAAGTCTCCGGCCCCTCAACGCCGAGAATCCCCGCAGGGCTATAATGGTGCCTTTTCTCGCCCGTTATTGACATACAGCTACACTTTTCGCTTTCGTCCAGCCGTGGCAGAACGTCAAATGCAGACGCCCTACTCTCCTGCCTCTAGATCCGGGGGTCTCGACACAATCCTCCCCAGCAATTGTCCCCCTCTGAAAACGCCTCTCACGGTCGTGCCCCCAGGCGGGATCTTCACCGTTTGCTCCCCTGGGAAGACGTCTGTGTGCCCGGCTTGCGGCTTAGCATCCTGAAGTTGGGGCCAATTCTTCCCAGAGAGACAGCAGTGGCAATCCAGGCATCCCTATACGTCTCTTCAGCTAGGTCTCCGTCCCGCTACTACTGAGGCCCACTCTTGCTCAGACGTCCGGACGTTTGTGTGGCCTGCTCCTCCCTGTGGCCCGACAATAAGGTTCCTTCGCCTCAAGCGCGGGCCTTCCCGTCAGCCTCTTCCTGTGCCGGAAAAAAACCCTGGAAACACCATGTCGCCCATGGAACTTTGTCAACAGAACTTCCACTTCATCATGGAACACGGTCATAATGGTTGTGCACCTGAATCGCTTCTCGAAAATGCTCACCTTAAACACCCTGCCAGGGTTTTTACCCTCTGCCTCCCCGCTTGCCCCACCTTTTTCCACATATTTTCCCAACGCTTGCAAACAACGGCTCTCCCGTAGCAATGTTGTCATCCGGACAGCAGGAGTCCAGTTTTTGTTCGTCTAAAATTTGGCAAGTCCCTGTGCAGTCAGTGGTTTTTATTTTTTGCAGATCAGTTGGATTTCACTGCATACCCATCCCTCAAACTAACGGGCAGGTAGAACGGGTTAACCAGGAGTTGGCACCTACTTGTCGGCACTTTTGTGTCCGCATCTCAGTCAGGATAACAGTCTGATGATCTCTTATACCCTGGGCAGAGTTTTCTATAACTCTTATAGAGTCTGAATCCCGCTGGGGCCATATCCCCTCCCCCTTTTTTGTTGTCTTTGGTTACTTCCCCGCCCACCTCCTCCCGTCTAGCTCCCTCGTCTCTGTCCCAGCCTGTTGATGCCCAATTTATGGACATCAAGGCTCTCTGGCAAGCTCACAACACAGGCCCTGCACGAGCTTCTCCCGCACCAAGCGTCCGGCTGCGTAGTACCTTATGCCCCCCCTCCCCTATTTTGAGCCAGCTATAGGGGTTTTGGTTACATCTGCTACATTCCGTCCGTTTTGAAGGTGCCCCGTTTACAAGTTGGACCCATCCAAATACCTTGTCCTTATTGGGTGCTCCGCAGTTGCAACCCCGTCTCCTATAAGCTTTGCCTGCCCCCCGACTCTACGTATCCCAACCGGCGTTGTCCACGTGTCCCTTCTCGAATCATGGTGGTGCTTTGCGGAGAAGACAGTGAGGGCGGCAAGCGTTCAAATCTATATCATCGACTGAAGGGATTCCGGCCGGAGGAGCGATCCATGGGAAACCTGAGACCAATTGTCCCTGATCTCCTCGCTAAATTTCAAAGAATTGATGGGGATAGCTAAGTTGGCGGGGGTTACTGTCACGGCGCTCAGCGCCGCAGCTACGCCATGCGTGCTGACCCCTCTGGTGCGCACGGAGTCCGGCACGGGTGCTGCGGCTATGCCCGCAGCCAGTGGACCGATTCGCTTCCCTAGGGGCTGGAAACCCCGTACTTTACCATTCCCCGCAATCCTGTCTCCAGCTCTGACAGCCGCCGCGCGCTATAATCCCTTCTTACGAGCGCGCCGCAGCGACGGCTGGTCACGGATTTACAGGGCCCAGCGCCTGCCTTTAATATTGGTAATTGTCGGCTGCTGTCCTATCTATTGAATACATTCCTAGCACTCGCTGCCCAGTCTGATTTTGTTGTGATTTTAGATGCGTTAGAATCAGTGTTGTTGAGCTTCAGTCTTGATTTCCCTGTACCAGTCCGCCCTGCTTAACGTTTCTGACCTTGCCTGTTTGCCGCGCTGCCCTGACCGTCCCTGCCTGCCACGACCACAGCACCACTGCCGCCTTGCCCATGACCTTCTGCCCTGTCCCCGACTACCACGCCTCCGGCTAACGATTTGCACCACGCTGTACACCCCGCCGCCATCTGCAACAAGTCACTTCAGGGTGTACCTAACCAGTTAGCCTCACAGCCGCCAGCAAGACCATCCCGCTTTGTGCGGTTGGCTCTGGTGAAAACCGGGGGCACTTAGACTCCGTTCCCTGGCGTGGCTTAGCTATCATCTCTTGCGTTTGGCCCAGCGGCATCCACGTCCTCCGATACAATTATCATGAGCTTGTGCAAAGTAAACCTTAACTAGATCTAAACTTAGGTAAATTGCTCTGTCCCATTTATTTCCTTTATACCCAAAAAACAAAATTGCAGGAGCATCTTTTTTGTGTATAAGTATATTGACAACAAGGGTCTTTGACCATTTGTCACTTGGGTGTAACTTTACACAGCCTGACGTTGTGTAGCAGTATGCCTCTTGAGAAGGGAAAGGGTAACATGCCGATGTCAATGTATTAACATATTTTAAAGGAGATGCTCCAGAATCATTATTTTATGGGAAATGCAAGTAAAAACTAAAACAGACCTGCCATGCAGGATTTTAATCCATGACAGTTAGTGTGTTACTATCGGTAATCTTTGAGACTGTGGTCCCAGCTCCATTCAAGTCATTGACCAGGTCCTACCGTGTAGTTCCCCAAGTGAGTCCTGACCATTCTCAGAATCATTCATATCCCAAAAGGCGAGATCTTGCATTGAACTCCAGACTGAGGAAGATTGACGGTCATTTTGTGTTTCTTCCATTTTCTAGTAATTGCAATACAATTGTTGCCCTCTCACCAAGTTGCTTGAATATTTTCCAGTTGCGCCTCCCAGCCTTGTGTAGGTCTACAATTTTGTCCCTGGTGTCCTTAGACAGCTCTTTGGTCTTCTTGTCCATCTGTGGTGCAGAGGTTGGAGTGTGATTGAGTGTGTGGACTTTTATACAGGTAACAAGCTCAAAGAGGTGCAATTAATACAAGTAATGAGTGCAGAGCAGGAGGGTTTCTTAAAGAGAAATTAACAGATCTGTGCGAGACAGAATTCTTGCTGGTTGGTAGGTGATCAAATATTTATTTTATGCAATAAAATGCAAATTAATTATTTGAAAATCATATAATGTAGTTTTCTGGGGTTTTTTTGTTTTTTTTTAGATTCTGTCTCTCACAGTTAAAGTGTATATATGATAAAAAATTACAGACCTCTCCATTCTTTGTAGATGGGAAAACTTGCAAAAACACCAGTGTATCAAATACTTATTTTCCCCACTGTATCAACTTAATGAGAGGATTATCTACCCACCCTCTATATGACTGAGTTTCTTAGACTTCAAAGGGTAGAGGAAGAGTATAATGGGAGATTGCTAAATGACAATATACTGCAGTACATAAATGTAGTGGTATATTGAATGAGCAAACACTTGTAGAAGTACCCTAAAGAGATAAAAAAAAATATTAAAAGTTCAACATCCACTTTCCGTATTTATCATAAGAATAAATTTGAAACAATGAAACATAATTAGTATAGCCACATCCATAAAAGTTCTATCTAGGGAAATATTACCTTACTTATCCCGAATAGTTACCACCTTAAAAAAAATGCTAAAATTGTGTTTTGCTGGTCATCTCACCTACCAAATAAATTGGAATAATTGGTCAAAAAGTCATATTTCTACACCACAATGGTTTTAATAAAAACTATGCTTGCTCTGCCAAAACTAGCCCTCACACATATCTGTTAGTGGAAATTGGTATCAGCAGAATTGTACTGATCTGCAGAATAAAGATAACATGTCATTTAAACTGCACAGCGAACTAAAACCCAAAAAACAATGATGAAATTGCTTCTTCTTCCCCATTCACCCACAAAGAATTTTTTCATTGTTAAAAAGTGTTTTCATGTAAAAAGTGTTTTCATGTAAAAATAGTATAATTCTGGTATCCTAGTTGTACTGACCCACAGAATAAAGTTAACATGTCATTAATGTCACACTGTGAAGGCTGTAAAAATGAAATAAAAAACAAATTGTGGAAAAAAAAAATTCTGTGCCCTCCCAAAAAAAAAAGCTTTTTTTTTTTTTTATAATATTATATGTACCTCAAAACACAGGCATTACAAAATACAACTGGTCAAAAATCCTCCTAAGACTATGTCAATAAGGGAAAAATAACAGGTTATTTTTATTGTAATTATCATCATTTCACAACTTCCATAGAATAGAGCAGATAGCAGCACACATATGACACCTCCTTTCCATTATGGACGGAGAAGTTCAGGGGCCCATTTTCAAGTTAGCCTCTGGGACTCACACCTATATTAGACATTTATGGCATATGCTATTGATACCACATAAATGTCTGAGATAAGAAAACCCTTAAAAACCTTCACATAAAAGGATGTAGCGATACCTCCTGATTGCGAGTCATGTACCACAATCAGATGTACCACATGTACCACAACAGAGCCCTCACGATCAGAGCATCAAGTCAGCTGTATATTACAGCTGGCTCCATGTGCTGCCGGCTGTGACTGGAGTTTGGCTTAGACCCCTTAGATGCCGTGGTCAATTGCGACCACAGCAGCTAAGGGAAAGACAGAGGGAGAGAGCTAACAAAGGCTTTCAGGTTGCCTGTGACGGTCACCACCGTAGTGACTGGCAGTTACAATGCATAGCAGAACAACGTACCGTGCACTGCTATGTATTGTAACAGTGATCCATGAATCACTGAGTCAAGTCCCTTATTTGAACAAATAAAAAATAATGTCAAAATGAAAAAACATTAAACACAAAATAAAATAAAAAACACAAAAAACTATATAAGATTTATATAATTGTAATTGCACATAATAAAGTTATAATGTCATTTATACCGCTTGGCAAATGCTGTAAAAATAAACAATTTTAAGAAAAATTGTGGAACACCTGTGTGCCCAAAATGCACAATACACCCATGGATGAAATCCCTGAGAGGTGCTGAATCCAAGATGGGACAACTTCTGGAAGGGTTAACCTGTTCTGGTACTTTGGAGGCTTTGTAAATAGAACATGGCCCCACCAAAATCTGTGTTCCAAAAGCTAAATAGCACTCCCTCCCTTGTATGCCCTGCCATGCACTGAAACAGCAGTTTACACTCAACTCACATATAGGCTATTGCCAAACTTGAAAGAAATTGTGTAACACATTTTGGTGTGCTTTTTTCCCAGTTCCCTTGTAAAAATGAAAAATTTTCAGCTAAAACTGCATTTTATTGGAAAAAAATAAAATCTGTTATTTTCATAGCCTAATGCTGAAACAATTTGTCTAACACCACATAATCATTACACCCCTTGATATATTCATTAAGGGGTGTAGTTTCACCTTAAAGTGTCCGCAAACCTGTAATGGCACCTAAAATATATCATCATGAAAATGAGACCCAAAAAAACCAGTAGGTGCTCCTCCTATTCTGAGGCTTGTGGTTGAGCCAAATGGTACACTAGGGCCACATATGGGATATCTCTAAAAATGGCAGATTGAGGGGAATCAGTATTGAGTTGCATTTTCCTGTTACCATTTACTGTGTTCCAGTAAATAATGGCTAAAAATTGAAAATCTGCAAAAAAGTGAAATTTCACCTCTTCTTTGCTTTAATGGCTGTGAAACACCTAAAGGGTTATCAAACTTTCTAAGTGTTGTTTTGAATACTTTGACGGGTGCTGTTTCTTAGATGGAGTCATTTATTGAGTTGTCTAACATATAGGCCTCTAAAAGCCACGTCAAAACTGGACTGGTCCTTAAAACAATCTGTGTTGAAAATTTTCTAAAACATGTTAAAATTTGCTACAAAATGTAAGAGCCCCCTAACGTCCTAAAAAAATAA
This sequence comes from Phyllomedusa bahiana, assembly GCA_025379985.1. Classification (NCBI taxonomy): domain Eukaryota; kingdom Metazoa; phylum Chordata; class Amphibia; order Anura; family Hylidae; genus Phyllomedusa; species Phyllomedusa bahiana. The sequence goes on along the minus strand of JAODAL010016612.1, from coordinate 33,616 downwards.
AAGATTGTTTAAAATATGATCGCAACATAAAGTAGACTTATGGTAGATGTTCATTATTTATTATTCTGTTGGGTATTACTATCTGTCTTACATGCAAACATTTTTAAACTTTGAAAATTGCAAATTTTTCAAGACTTTCAAAATATTTTGATATTTTCCACACATAAACAAGGATGGTTTCAACCAAAATTAATTGCTAGCTTAAAAAAAAGTGTGTCACAAGAAAACATTCTCAAAATCATATGAATAGGTAAAACCATTAGATAAAGTGGCACATGTCAGATTTGAAAAAAGGGCTTTGTCCTTAAAGGGGTTGTGTGAGAAACCCCAAAAAATAAGAACAAAAAAAAAAAAGAAACTTATAGTGCAGTAATACTAAAGATAAGCAGTAAGTATCTGTCACAATCCAGTGTGTGAACTGTTAAATCGCATGTTATCGCCATGTTGGATCTTTTTCCTTACTAGGCTAGTGGGCGGGGCTACAGTTGCTAGGCGCACTGTGTGAATACTACATTACCCACAACAGCCACTTCCTCCTTACTGGTATATATATATATATATATATATATATATATATATATATATATATATATATGTGTGTGTGTGTGTGTGTACAGCCCTCAGTCTCCTTTCTACTCTGCAGAGCCGTCCCTCATAGCACAAGTCTGTCAGACTGACTGAGCACAGCACATGCCCAGTTGTGCCAGTCAGCCTAACCAGGAAGCATCTTAATCTGTCCTACTTCCTTTAGGACAGGTTTCTGCTGAGGAAGTAGCCCGGCGGCCATTTTGTTCTTCTATAATGATTATCCCCTAGACAAAATGAGCAGACTTTTCTAATTAAAGATATTTAGGATTTTTTTCATTAAGTCATGTGTAGAGATGGGCGAATTTCTCAAAAATTCGATTCGGTCACTTCGCCGAATTTTCCGACAAAAATAAATTCGGTCCGAATTACTTTGGCATGAATCGCATTAAAAAGCAGCTATTTCCAGGCTGCACAGAGCCTGCAGGGTGCTGTAGAACGTTGTGCCATGCTTAAATATGCAGAGGGAGCTTGGTTTGGTCTTCATACAATGTTGTGTTTTAGTATGACACGCACATGACTGCCGCCGCTCTTAGAATCGCTTCACTAAAAAATTCCCTGGGCACTTAAGAGGGCAAAACTGACCAAAAAACTCAAGCGGGAATGTAGCCTGATAAAGTCAAGCCAGCAAAAGCTGGAAAAAAACAAGCTGAGAGCTCAGGTGGCAACATTAGTGACAGAGTGTAGAGGTGACGGCGGCGGCCACAGCAGCATGAGGTCAGGCAGGGGCACAATGACATTCTGGAGGTGGCAAAACACGAGGAAGCCACAGAGTGGCACAATGACGGAGAGCGGAGGTCACGGGGGCAGCATATGAGGTCAGGCAGTGGCACAATGAAAATTCTGGAGGGGGGCAAAACAGTATTTGGGCCACAGTAGTGGCACAATCACACAGTGTGGAGGTCACGGCGGCAGCAGTATGAATCAGGCAGTGGCACAATGACATTCTGGGGCGGCTAAACAGTATTAGGCCACAGAGTGCACAATGATACAGTGTGGGGGTTCACGACAGCAGCAGCATGAGATCAGCAGTGGCACAATGACATTCTGGAGGCGGCAAAACAGGATTAGGCCACAGAGTGGCACAATCACCCAGTGTGGAGGTCACGACAGCAGCAGCATGAGATCAGGCAGTGGCACAAATGACTTTCTGCGGGTGGCAAAACAGGAGGAAGCCACAGAGTGGCACAATGACTGAGAGGGGTGGTCACGGCGGCAGCAGCATGAGGTCAGGCAGTGGCACAATGACACAGTGTGGAGGACATGGCAGCAGCCACAGCAACAGCATGAGGTTCAGACAGTGAACAATGACACAGTGTGGATGTCACGGCAACAGCAACAGCAGCAGCAGCATGAGGTCATAGAGTGGCACAAGACAGAGTGTTGAGGTGGGGGCAATACCAGTCCTTGGTAAAGAGGTGGTAGGCAGATGGAGAAACTGTCACAGATGTGAGGCATCAGGTGGGTGGCAGCATCAGAAATAGGGGGCTGAGGCAGGTAGTTTTGAACCCAGACTGACGCCTAAGGCTTTGGTGTGTGGAAATCCTGCCGATCCACGCCTGATTCAATTTTGACAAAGGTCAGTCGTTCCACTTTTCCCCCGTGGACAAGCGGGTTCTCCTTGGGGTAACGATGGCCCCCGCCGCACTGAACACCCGCTCTGATGCCACACTACTGGCCGTGGCAGGACAGCTCCCCCACTGCAAACTGGGCAAGTTGCGGCCAAAAACATCCATTTTTGGCTGCCCGGGTAGTCCAGCGGATCTTCTAAACTGAGGTGGCAGAGTGCTGTCCAAGTAGGCCCCCAACCGTTGGTTCAGGGACTGCTCCAGGTCCTGCTGCTGCTGCTGCTGTTGCTGCGGGGCGACTGCCCTCCTCACTAGGCGGGTGAAGGAAGCTGCCATCAGTGACTCCAGACTAGGTTACTACTGATGGAGCGGGTACTGCTCCTACCCCCCCACCTTCCCCCAGCAGCCGCGGCAGTAGTACTTGAGCGCTGAGGAACCCCCCCGGTCAGACTGCCCAAAAGGAGGGACGATGCCGCACATAGGCAGCAGCCAACTGATTACGGAGGATTTCCCCTATAGTATTTGAGTTTGTCTTCCCTCTCAATAGCTGGGAAAAAGGCCCCATTTTGGACCAGTAGCGAGGGTCCAATGGGGTGGAGAGCCAGAAGTCATCCTCTGCCGGATGCTGACTATTCGGCTGTCACTAGCCAGACAAATAAGCATGCTGCGGGCCATTTGCACAAGTGACTCCGGGGCTCCCTCCTCCATTTCCACGTATACTGCCACGGTGCTTGGGGGTCATCTCCTCGCTTCCTCATCTCCATCCACCTCCTCCAGCTGCTCCTGCTCCTCCTCTCTTGTCCCCTGGTAGAAAATCCACTCATTTCACCAGACAATGCTTCTGCCCAATGTCCTCCTCCTCCATTTCAGTCCCCACCGGACCATGTGGCCACGAGATTAGTCGCCACGTCTCCAGTCCCCTGCCCGGGACAGTTTTTTCAGCATCTTTTCCCAGGACATGAAGCAGTGGAATGATTTATTTCATCCCCGTAGTCCTGGCGACTGACAAATAACGTCGCCCTCCTCAATGGCCTCAACAAACGGCAGGTTTTCACGCATGAGCTGCCACTGGCTGACATCAAAGTTACACAGGGGAGTACTTCTGTCTGCCTGGATCATCAAAAAATCGTTAATGGGCTTTCTCTTTTCATACAGGCGGACCAACATGTGCAGGCTGGAATTCCAACGGGTGGAAACATCGCATATCAGAGTGTGTTGGGGAGGCCGTTCTGCCGCTGCAACTCGAGGGGGTGTTCCTGGCTTTGTACGAATGGATAAAGTGCATGCACAGTTTCCGGGCCATTTTCAGAATGTTCTGAAGATTGGTGGAAACTTCAGGGAACCTTTTCACAACCAATTGACACTTTGCCATGCAGGGCGCATGGACCTCCCTCCTCGGTGCAGCGCGGACACCATGTTCCTCCCATTGTCCGTCACCATGGTTCCGATTTGCAGTTGGCGCGGAGAACCCACACATCGATTTCTTGCTGAAATGACGCGGACAGTTCCTCCCCTGTGTGACTTCGTTCGCCGAGCAAGCCAGGTGTAAACTGCGTGACACCGCTGTGCCCTACACATGTGTATGATGGAGCAGTACTTTTGGAGGCTGAGATGGTGGTGGTGGTGGTGGAGGAGGAGGCGGACATTGGCGCAGGTGCAGCAGTTTGACAATGTGGAGGAGAAAGCGGCGTCTCCTGTCCAAATTGTTGGTGTGCCTGGGCTGGGAAACACATTGGGGCCGTAAAGGACAAAGTAATGGCCCTGGACCCCTAGTTACAGCTCCAGACGTCCGCGCTGCCGTGCACCTTAGAACAAACCGATAAGCTCAAGACTGACCCACCTTCTGTTCTAAAATATTATGAAATGCTGGTACTGCCTTTTTGGAAAAGAAATTACGGCTTGGAACTCTCTATCTCGGCCGGCACAAGCCATTAGTCTCGAACGGTGCAGAGTTCCACCATTTGGAAAGGGAGGGATGCAGTACCAACCCAAATTGGACAGGAGCACGGTCCGCTGCGGCACCTCAGGATCGTTGGACGCAGACTGCTGTCTCTTGGCAATCGCCCCGCTGAACGCCTGCTGGCGCCCTGAGTAGCGAGGAGCAGGAGCATCTGGACCGGGAGATGATGTCAAAGAGAAACAGCTCCCCTTCTGCAGAGGTGGTGGAGCCTTGACTGGCTGCAATGGCATGCGTGCCACTGGCGCTGCTGCTGCTGCTGTTGCTGCGGGGGCAAAGGGTGGACCACCACATCTGAGCCACGTTTCTCCCAAGCCACCGATGGTGACGCTGCATGTGTTGATGCAGGGCCGTGGTGCCAACGATAGCTCCCTGGCCACGCTTCACTTTCTGCCCACAGATTCTACATATACCCATATTCGGCTCCTCCGGTGTCTTAGCAAAGAACTGCCACACCCGCCGGTATACGGATTTTACCGCCAACGCTCCACACTGAGTGACTACTGCGCCGCCTGCCTCGCTGAGCCCCTTTTGCCGCTACTTTCTTGGGCCTGCGAAGCGGGTTTTTTACCCCGGGCCGCTTGGCTCCCGACCTCAAAACTGCTGCTATCCTGCTGACTCACGGCCACATGACCCACTTGCTGGCTGCGCTGCTGCCCGACGCGCAAGCTGACGTCCTCTTCTCCTGACGATGATGAAGCCCTTGCCTCACCCGCACTCCCAAGTGCAGTCGGCTACATCATCAAACTATTTTGTTTTCATCGTCACTGCTGTCCTCATCACCGGTCTTGGTATGCCGAGGCTGACCTCTCACAACATGACCTCCCATGCCACTCTCCACATCTATGCTTTGCCAACTACTGCAAGAAGCAGGCGATATTGGCCCCATTTCTTCGCTGCCAAGTAGCTGCTGACTGCCCTCCTCAAATTGTTCATCCTCGCTATATAGTGGCACTGAGCCCCAAACCCCATAGTAGATCTCTGGCTGAGGGAACCGGATGGGACAGAGGCAGATTGAGGACAGGTGAGGGCCGCTGACCCGCTCCCGGGCCACTCTCAACATCTATACTTTGCCGCCTACTGCAAGAAGCAGGGGATATTGGCCCCATTTCCTCGCTGCCAAGTACTGCTGCTGCCCTCCCAAATGTTTATCCTCGCTATATAGTGGCGCTGAGCCCAGACCACATAGTAGATCTCTGCTGATGGAACCGGATGGGACAGAGGGGGGCTGAGGACAGGTGAGGGGCCGCTGACTCCCCCTCCCGGGCCATGCCAACTAAAAGGTTGTGTCTGAAAGGTTCCCACCGACTCTTTGGCTGGGGTTGTCAGATGTCATCTGGGAGGAAGTGGGTGACCTAGTCAACCAATCAAGAACCCTTTGGGTTGCTGAACAACACAAAGGCCGCAGATGACAGCGGCAGTTGTGGCCTCATCGAGTGACCCCTGCTGCGACGTCCCCTTCGTGCTGCGACCTGGGCCTGTTCCAGGAATGTTTGTGCCACTGCCACTCGCAGGTGCAGAGCCTGCCACCTCTCCCGTCTGACATACTGTTTGTTCTAAAATGTACAGAAAACTGTTTGATGAAGTATCTGTATATGATAAATACACACCCTGTTTTTTGACTCCAAATGAACCCCGTTTAAAAAGCTTGGGTAACCCTTGGATATAAATTGCGCTCCACAAAAGGGCCAGGGAAAAAATTTACTTGTATGTTTTCGCTTAAAAAACACTGTGGTTTTACTAAATGTAAAAGCACAAACAGGCTTAATTAACCTTCAAAACATGAAATTAGGCTACAGGAAAAATGTATATATTTTGGCGTTTAAAAAGACGATTTAATTTTTGTCAGCACACCAGCAAAACACGCTTAATTAACCCCTGGATGTAAATTGCGCCAAAGAATTGAGCCGCACAAACTAGTAGCTTTGTAGCATGTTACAATTGCGTGTTTTCTACGCCACACAACAAGAGATACAGTTGTAATTAACCTTTGCTTGTGAATTAGGCTACAGGAAAAATTTATATATTTTGGCGTTGAAAAAGACGGTTTCTTGGGGTCAGCACACCAGCAAAACAACGCTTAATTAACCCCTGGATGTAAATTGCGCAATAGAATTGAGCAGCCAAAAATGAAGTGGTATTTGTATTGTAAAAACGCTGTTTCTTTAAATGAATACAACAGGAACTGGCTTAGATCCCACTTGGATATTGAATGTATATGCAGCTGCAGTGGACGCACACTGGATTTCAGATCCAATACCCCAAAAAATTAGAAATAGAACATTAAGAGAACAGTCTCTGAGACAAGCTAAGACACCCCACAGAAATCGCTATATAAAAATCAATTCTTCAGTAAGTGCTATCAGCCGCGGCAGCACCTTCCCTGATGAGCACAAAGAGAGGAGTGTGAGCTCCCGGCGTCGCGCCCGGACTTAAATAGTGCGGTGACGTCACAGAATCCCGCCGGTCTCTGATCTCTGCACATGTCATGCAGGCTATGCCCATCTTCCTCCCAGAGTGCTTTACCCCATGTAGCGCCATGTGCTAGCAGCCATTTTATCAATCAAAAGCACACTTCGTTCACGCGAAGTACTCCAAAGTTCGACTTCGTTCCGAACCAAAGTTTTCCTGAAATTCTAAACGAATTCCACTTCGTTAGAATAAATTCGCCCAACTCTAGTCATGGGGTTTATGTATTTAATTTTCTTCTTTTCCTGGAGAACAGGCTTAGACCTTAAGGGGTTAAAAAGGTTACAATTTGCCAAAGAACACATTGACTAAAGAAAAGTGGCACAACTTTCTATGTACAGATGAGAGCAAAATTGTTCTTATTGGGTCTAAAGGCCGCAGACAGTTTGTCAGACGACCTATAAAAACTGAATTCAGCCACAGGGCACTGTGAAGACTGTAAAACAAGGTGGTGCAAGCAGAATGTTTAGGGAGGTTTCTCATTTTCTGGAGTTGGGACTATTTATCGCATACCAGGCACCATGGAATATTTAAAATTACCTGAAGAGGTCGTGTTGCCTTATGCTGAAGAAGACATGCCTTTGAAATGGGTGTTTCAGCTGGACAGCCGAACACACCAGAAGGCGGGCAAGATCCTGGTTCCTTACTGACAAGATTGATGTTACGAAGTAGCCAGCACAATCCCCAGGGAATGTAGCACAGTCTGCTAGCGCTGGAATACCTGTGTCAGACGTTAGTCAGACATTAGTTGACTCCATGTCACAAAGATGTAAAGCAGTTCTCAGAAATAAAGGTTACACAACTACATATTAGTTCGGTGATATACAGAAAACTAAATCAGGGAACAAATTTCAGTTTATACTGTACATATTTGAGTTAGATAATGAATATGCACACCCTGCTATTTTGAATATATTGTTATTTTGATGCCTTCATTTGGATGTGATTGTGCAGAACTCCCAGTACGTATGTATATGGAAATAAATTATTTAGTGTTTTCACACTTGTTTGAAACACACTGCTATTATTTTGCACATAACTGTACAAGCCTTTTCATTATACTTTTTCTCTGTGTAGCCTTTACTGCTGGTTTTGGCTTACAAACACTGCTGCAAAATAAGCATCAGAAAACATTGTATAAACCCAACCTTAAAGGGGTATTCCCATGTTAATAATTAGCTTTAAGGGTGTAGTCAAAAGTAAATAAAGAATGTTATCAAATACAATGCTGCTTTGATTTTGCTTCATTTCAGAGTTAGTGCAGTTCTTATCGTCTCTCCTGCTTGTCTACAGATGCATCCCTGGGTTACCGACCACCTCTCTGATCTAGCAGTGGCTGAGCTGGTGACCTAACTCCCTAATGTTTCTATCAGCAGGATGTAGCTTCTCAGTATCTGATCTTATCTTCCTTACAGAGAAAAACTTTAACCCTTTAGTTACTGAAGAGAGAGCGATCAGTAGCCTTGTGCTGTTCTGTCAGGGCTACAGAGTGACACTGTTATTCCTCTATGTAAGCACACAGTTAAATGTGAAATTAACTGCTTGTCGACCACTCATTGTAAATGAGTAGTGGCTTTATATCTCTGCATGGATATTCTGAAACGTCCATGTAGAGATTGCAGCTGTACACTAATTGTACAGCTACACAAGCAGAGACCTGGCTATCAGCGCTAGCTGGCTTTCCACTGAGAAGACAGGGATGGTTTATTATTATCCCTGTCTTCCCAATCGCTCTAAATATAGCGCTTAATGAACGCTGTATATACAGACTAGCAGGAAGCCTCCCAGCACCAGAGGTCATGTGTAGTTACAGATGCTGCTGGGTTTTATTAGACACAGATCAGCTCTGCAGTGAGTACATGGGGTTGCTTCCCTATATATTTCCCTGTAGCTTGGGCAAATAAAACAGCCCCAGTTATAGGGAAAATCAGAAAGAAAGAAAATAAATTATGTAAATGAGGTATTTTCCTGACTTTGTAGGGGCATAATATGTCAAATAAAGTAATAAGAAATCACACAATCAAATATTATTCAAAAACCATGAACAGCCCAAACAGCAACTTTTAGCCCTTCCCTGACAGCCCTAAAACTACATATTACCTACATATAAATGTCTGTGACAAAAAATGACTCCATTACAAAATTCACTTTTGCACCAATTTTGCTATCAAAAAAGTGAAAAACAGACTTTTTAATTTTTTTTACTATATCTCCTCATATTATAAAAACAATCTAATGTAAAAACTACATAAAATACGAGCCTAAATATCATGTAAGAATGGGGCTCACATTAGAAAAGATGTTCAAAACTATAGATTATCTAGACATTGTGCATTGATCCCTTTTAGTGTGACGCCTATTGACTACACAGGGATAGACTGGCCCAGCAGAGTACCAGAGGGTCCTCTTGTGGGCCCAAGCTCTAACACAATAACGCACCCCTCACATACTGACAATCAAAGGGGTAACAATGATTTGAGCCTTTGACCTTCAGGCTCCTTATGTCATGATCATGCCTGACAGAACCTCAGCTTTGGGCTCTGTTCGCCGGCCGCGGCGGTTGCTACGGACGCCCTGGTTTCTTACTTGATGTTTAGAATTGTAATCACTAAGTGTGAACTGTGTTCTCCTCGCTCTTTGCTAGATTGATTCCTGGCCAACGCCCTGGCCAGGAATCCTCCAGCACTCTTTTAGTTAATGAGTTTCTCCTTTTGATTGACAACCTTCTGTTCCTATCCAGTCTGATGTTTCTTTCCCCCTATTACCTCAGTTCTGCCTTCTTTGGTTCCCTATTTAAAGGTTCATTAAAGGTTTCACATTCATCTTTGCCTGCTATAGAGGTCTTCTGCCTGTAGCTAGCCTTGCCTTTATTCTGTCCTTTCTGTTACCTGACCCTGCTTTGCTTCTGACCATTCTCTGTCCTAGTGATTTTGTACTGTTGCACCCGACCGGTATTGACCTTTGGCTTGGACCCCAGTTATTCTCTTTGTCTCACGAATCTGTACCTCGCTGCCCGTACTGTTGCCGACTTTGGACCGCCCGACTACGCTTATTGTTCTGTGTCTGTTTGTCCTGTCTGTGTCGCACCTATATCAGTGCAGCTATCAGTCTTCCGGTTGGGGCCGGCCTATTAAGGAGTCGGGTTCCCCAAAAGGCAGGGACAGGGGCTGGGATCAGAGTCAGGGCCCACTTGTCCGTGTCTGTGTGTGTGTCCCTGACCGGTCCCTGACATTATAGCAGGCCCTTACCCTAATCAACTCCCCCGGCGGTTTAATATGAGTACCGACTTGTCGGTCACCGACCGCCTGGACGAGTTGACAACTCAGTTTCAGGGCATGGCGGGGCTTATTAACCAAATCTCGCAACGTCTGGATGCCATAACTACCCCGGCACCCAGTCTTGCCGCCCCTTCTGTGTCCATACCTGCCCCTGTGTTTGTGAATCCTAGCGTCCGTTACAAATCTAAAATGCTTTTACCGGATCGCTTTGATGGAAACCCAGACAGGTTCCGAACTTTCAGGGGTAGATTCAACCTCCCTAATTGGGGGAAGAATCAAATTTCGGACTGCTGAGATCACTTTGAAGGTTGGGAGTTCGCATACGGAAAAACTTTCGTTTTTTGTCATGGAGAAACTCGCTGTGGATATTATTCTGGGCGTGCCCTGGCTCCGCCGCCATAATCCTGTGTTTGACTGGAGAACCACTGAGCTGATCAAATGGGGCGACTCATGTGGTTCTCATTTGAAAACTGTTGATCCCTTGGTGTGTGCAGTAATTAATACTCACGATATTTCAGAATGTAAATCTGACGTTTTAGATAGCGATGTTGCTGATAATTTGCCTCCACACCAGCCTGATTGTACCATAGACCTTGCTCCGGGGTCAAAGCTTAACTTGTCTGCCCCGAAGCAAGAATCTATGCATTTGTATATTAAGGCACCTGAACATTTTCTTTCTCCGGAAGTAGTGTTCTCGACTACCGATTCACAGAGTTCTGCTCTGACTAAGCTGTCTCCCTTTTGCTATGAGGATTCCCATCTCATGTACTCTGCCACTACAGGTTGTGAAACCAAAATAGAATCCACTGTTAATCAACTGTGCACAGTCTGGGCTAGGAGTCATAAGACAAATCAATGAAAAACGCCGACCAAGACCAAAATACCTCAGTTTTCAAGTCCCTTTAGCAAATCGTGCTCCCAAGCCTAAAAAGGGAAAAATTGGTCAGGCCCACCACACTAAACCAGGGGGGGGTCTGTTGAGGGTCTGGAGGGGGGGGGGGTACTGTCATGATCATGCCTGACAGAACCTCAGCTTTGGGCTCTGTTCGCCGGCCGCGGCCGTTGCGACGGAAGCCCTGGTTTCTTACTTGATGTTTAGAATTATATTCACTAAGTGTGAACTGTGTTCTCCTCGCTCTTTGCTAGATTGATTCCTGGCCAACGCCCTGGCCAGGAATCCTCCAGCACTCTTTTAGTTAATGAGTTTCTCCTTTTGATTGACAACCTTCTGTTCCTATCCAGTCTGGTGTTTCTTTCCACCTATTACCTCAGTTCTGCCTTCTTTGGTTCCCTATTTAAAGGTTCATTTCACTTTCATCTTTGCCTGCTATAGAGGTCTTCTGCCTGTAGCTAGCCTTGCCTTTATTCTGTCCTTTCTGTTACCTGACCCTGCTTTGCTTCTGACCATTCTCTCTCCTAGTGATTTTGTACTGTTGCGCCCGACCGGTATTGACCTTTGGCTTGGAACCTGGTTATTCTCTTTGTCTCACGATTCTGTACCTTGCTGCCCGTACTGTTGCCGACTTTGGACCGCCCGACTACGCTTATTGTTCTGTTTCTGTTTGTCCTGTCTGTGTCGCACGTATATCAGTGCAGCTATCAGTCTTCCGGTTGGGGCCAGCCTATTAATGAGTCGGGTTCCCCAAAAGGCAGGGACAGGGGCTGGGATCAGAGTCAGGGCCCACTTGTCCGTGTCTGTGTGTGTGTCCCTGACCGGTCCCTGACACCTTATCTCACCATCCACTACAGCTTTGAATGTGAGACTCCCATCATTTTATAGACAATCATCTTGGCTATCTCATACATACAGAGACTACCGGATATTCGGGAGCCGTACCCAAGCGAGGCTTGCGGCGCAAAGATTCCACGCACGATTTGGTAAAAAAAAACAGCTTTATTCTTTCATTAAAAGGCACAGCAACTCAAACACAAAGCACGGACAAAGACTGCAGCCAAACTGACGCGTTTCAAGCTACTGCTCTTGCTCACAGTTCAAGTTGCAATGCATGGCTATTCAATTTAAAATATACATGTAACCAATCATAGACTTGGCTGAAGTCACATGATACCTAATGGAGTTAGTCTTCGGAAACAGCTCGCTACAAGTATTCTGTAGCCATAATCATTTAGGAAAGAGATTATGATTAGGGACTAGAATTTAGACCCTGCGGTCTGCTTGTTCCCATTCTGAGAATCCAATCGGCTTCGCTCTGGCTTAACTTTTTTAACCAATTCCCTCCCCTGTAAGGACAAACCACCTGTTCAATTGCATAACATTTTAAAGTGGCTATATCACCTTGATGACAATCTAAAAAATGTTTAGATGCCCCTGACATTTGGCCCTGTAGTTTTTTAACACTATTGATATGTTTCGATATTCGAGTTTTTATTTTACGTATGGTACTTCCCACGTATTTTTTTGGGCAAATTGTACATTCTATAATATAAACTACATGGTGACTATTGCAGTTTAATAATTGTTTGATCTCGAAATTTTTCTGTCATTGTAGCATTATAGAAAAAAATTTGTTTTAACACTCCTTTCGCAGATATTACATCTATTGCCACCACACATAAAATAACCCGCTTGTGAAAGCCACGTTTTTCTCTGTGGTACTTCTCTGTGGAATACACTAGGCGATATTATATTACCTATGGTCTTATTTTTTCTGGGGACACATGCTACTCCCTCCTCTAATATTTTAGCTAGGGTTTCATCCTGACGCAGGACATTAATGTTTTTTTTTTAAAAATAGATCTAATCTCTTTGAAATTATTACTGTATTTTGTAGAAAAAATCATTTTATGGCCACTGAATTTAGAATTTTTATCCATATCCCCTTTCTCCAAAAGCTGTTGTTGTGTTATCTCTTTCTTTCGCTTTTTCCATATTCTTTTCCTGATATCCCCTCTGTTCCAACCTATGGTCAGTTTTCTCAACTGCTCGTTCATAGTCTTCATCAAGAGTTTATATCCTCCGAGCTCTGACAAATTCTAAATTCACAGAGTACCACAGAGAAAAACGTGGCTTTCACAAACTGGTTATTTTATGTGTGGTGGCAATAGATGTAATATCTGCGAAAGGAGTGTTAAAACTAATTGTTTCTATAATGCTACAATGACAGAAAAATTCGAGATCAAACAATTTTTGAACTGCAATAGTCACCACGTAGTTTATATTATAGAATGTACAATTTGCCCAAAAAAATACGTGGGAAGTACCATACGTAAAATAAAAACTCGAATATCGGAACATATCACTATTATTAAAAAACTACAGGGCCAAATGTCAGGGGCATCTAAACATTTTTTAGATTGTCATCAAGGTGATATAGCCACTTTAAAATGTTATGCAATTGAACAGGTGGTTTGTCCATACAGGGGAGGGAATTGGTTAAAAAAGTTAAGACAGAGAGAAGCCTATTGGATTCTAAGATTGGGAACAAGAATACCGCAGGGTCTAAATTATAGGACCGATTCATTATATATTTGCTAAATGATTATGGCTACAGAATAAATGTAGCGATCTGTTTCCCAAGAATTACTCCATTAGGTATCATGTGACTTCAGCCAAGTCTATGATTGGTTACATGTATATTTTAAATTGAATAGCCATGCATTGCAACTTGAACTGTGAGCAAGAGCAGTAGCTTGAAACGCGTCAGTTTGGCTGCAGTATTTGTCCGTGCTCTGTGTTTGCGATGCTGTGCCTTTTAATGAAAGAAAAAAGAGGTATTTTTTTACAAAATCGGGCATGGAATCTATGCGGTGCAAGCCTCGCTTGGGAACGGCACCCGGATATCCGGTAGTCTCTGCATGTGCATACCGCTTGGCCGGCGGTGAAGCCCGTTATGGAGATCAGAAACGAGGAGCCGCACAGAGGTGAATGAATTGGTCCGAATAGGTGAGCCTCTTTCTTATTATCTTGTTGGAGTGTATCTCACATATAACTTTGACCTACAACTATTTAGCATATGCTTAGTTCTGCAGATTCTTGTCATGTAACTGCATTGTTACTGTTTTGCTCCTGGTGGTGGAACATAATTTCTGTTCTTGTAAACTACAAATTACAACCTGTTCTCACACTCCCTAATAGCTTAGTGTGTTATTAGGTAGGTTCTCAAGCAAAGGGTCACTGGTTTGAATAGGGCCGCCGTACAGGGTGTACAGCCGGTACTCCTGTACGGGGCCCGGAAAAATAAGGGGGCCTGCTTCAAGCAGGCCCACTTATTTCATACATCGTACAGTAGAGCACGGCGCAGCCGAGCGCCGGTCTCTACATAGAACCCAGTGGCGGCCGGCGAGTGGCGGCAGTGCTGGGAGGGGGCCCGTGCTCCCTGCACCACTGCTCTCTGCCTCCACATATAGAAAAATTATTGTGCCTGGCCTGGCTGTCCAGTAGGGGCGGAGCAGGGCAGTGCCAGTGGAGGAGGCTCATATGCTTCATAATTGTTACGGTCTGGAGGTGGATCCACTGGACCACCGCAGGCGATGGCGTAAGCCCACACCAGGGAGTGGAATCTAAGTGGAACCCGGTTTTCACCAGAGCCCGGCAAAGCGGGATGGTCTTGCTGCGGCGGGTGTCCAACAGGTCACTACCACTGGCGGGGCTTGCCTGCGGTTGCGACCAAGGTTACGAGGTACAGGAACGGCAGGCAGGCTCGTGGTCGTGGACAGGCAGGAGGTCAGGACAGGCGGCTCTGGTTCATAGACGGTAGACAAGCAGGAGGTCTGGGCAGGCGGCAAGGTTCGTAGACGGTAAACGTAAGCAAGGAGTCGGTACACGGTAAGGCAAGACAGGAAAACTCAGGAACATTTTCACCATGGAATAAACACCAAGGATCCGGGGGAGGGGCCCCCGGGAAAGGGAAGGGCCCGGCCCTTAAATAGGAGCAGTCCCCCGGCAATGACCAATTACCGGGGGAATGCCCCTTTTAAAAATTCCCAAACTGCCTAGGGGGGGGGGCCAGGGCGGGGACCCGGGCCCAGATGGCGGGCGCGGCCGGGAAAGGTGAGCGCCGGAGGGGGCAGATGGACGAGGGACCCCGAACCCGATGTGGGGGGACGGGGCTCCGCTAGGAGCGGGGGAAACGGGCGCCCTGCACCCGGGACAGGGGTCGCAGGGGGGGCCGTGCCCCAGTACCCCCCCCCCTTTGGCCCCCCCCCCGCTTTGGGCCCCCCCTCTTACGGGGAATGAAAAAATTTCCTCTGGAACCCTTGCGGTTCGGATATTCTCCTCCAGCTCCCAAGACCTCTCTTGGGGCCCCGAACCCCCTCCATTTTCCACCGGGGAATTTTTGTTTTCCCCTATTTCCCCCTCTTCCCAGAATTTCCTTGACCTCAAAGGACTTTGGGGCCGATCAGCCACAGAGGGGGAAAGGGAGGCCTTCGGGGAAAAATTTTTTAAAGGACTAGAGGTTTCAATAAGGAAACTTGAAACCATTGGGGTTTCTAAATCGTAAAGGGGGGCCCGGGAAATTTGAAATCCAGGGGTTGATGCGGTGATCCCTTAAAAGGGTTTTCCCGGGAAAAACGGGGTCCCGTTTGTGAGACGGAAATCTTTAAGCGGGAGGGGGGGGGTTTTCTAAAGAAAACCCAAAACCTTTTCACCTGGAGAGAACACCGGGGGGGGGAGTCTTCTCTTGTCCGCTTGAGTCTTCTGCGCTCGGACACGGGGGAGCCAGCGGACTGACGGGTCTGGGACCTGATGGCCTTCATGTCGTGAACCAGTGCGTGCCGCCGCCGGTACCTCTGGAGGAGGTTGCCAGAGGGACTGAGAGGGGGGCGGGGATGGCAAGCCATACAGATGGTAGAAGGGGGAGGCCCCTGCGGACTCAAGGGAGGTATAGGAGAAATCCGCCCACCGGCAGCAAATTGGCTCAATCATTTGGTTGCCGAGACGAAATGACGAAGGTAGCATCCAAGAATTGGTTTTGAACCCTCTCCACCTTGCCGTTCGTATGTGGATGGTAGACGGAAGAGAAGTGAGCTTCTCTTGAAAGTTGGTTGCACGGGAGGCTCGCCAAAAACCTGGAGACAAATTGAAACTCCCGGTACGAGACGATTTGCTGGGGAGTCCATGAAGCCGGAAAACACATGGGATGAAGAATAGCTCAGCCAGCGGGTGGCAGGTGGCAGCCCCTGCATCGGGACGAAGTGTGCCATGTTTGGAAAAAGCGATCAAGTAATCACCCAGATAATGGTGTTGCCAGACGACGGAGGAGGTCGGTTTTAAAGTCCATCGCAATATTGGTACAGGATTGAGAGGGAAGGGAAGTGGCTGAAGTAGGCCTGCGTTGTGACGTGGCTTCTTGTTCTCCAGGCACAGGAGTCGCAAGATGAAAACGTTGATGAAACGAAGTCCTTGATATCCTTTTCCGCACTGGCCACAATAGAACGGATATCAGTTGGAAGGTTGTTCGGGGCCGGGATGGCCAGCCCACCAATGAGAATGTCCATTTCAAGGATTACGTCTGCGCGAGAGCAGGACGCACATAAGTCTCTTCCAGGGGGGGACCTTCCTTTCCCTGGAGGTCCACTGGGGCAGCCGAGATAAGACCGTTCTGGGGGGATGATGTGTTCTGGAGAAGTGGTCTCTGTTTTCTTCACCCACCACGTCGGAAGCACGGGAGAGGGCGTCAGCTCTCACATTCTTCTCGCTGGCATGAAAGGGATCTGAAAAATCGAACCGGTGAGAAGAAGAGCGACCACCTCGCCTGGGGTGGGTTAGGTCGTGCGAGCCGTCTGTGATATTGGAGGTTCCTTATGGTCCGGTAGATTGGATGGGAAAACGGGCACCCTCCAGCAGATACGCCACTCTCAGGGCCAATTGATGGCTAGTAGCTCCCGGTGCAATCGTATATTCTCTCAGCCGGATGAGGAACGTCTCGGAGAAGAAGCCGCACGTTACAGTCTTACCCGTAGGCCCTTTTTGCGTAAGATACTGCTCCGGCTCCCACTGTGAGGCGTCCACCTCCAGTGTGAAGGGTTTCGCAGAATCCAGACGTGCAAGGTAGAGGCGTTTAGAGGAAGCGGACTTGAGCCTCGAAAACGCCTCCTCGGCCTCGACCCGGCCAGCTGCGTGATTGGGGCTTCTTTCTTGTGAGGGCTACTAGTCGGACGCCACCAGCGTAGAGAAGTGAGGGATGACTGGCCGATAATTGTTGCTGAAGCCCAAGACGCTTCTGGATAGCCCGCGCCTACGGGGCGTAGGCCACTGCTATCACGGCGGACAGTTTTGGCAGGATCCATCCGGTAGGCTTGTCAGAGTATGGCGTCCACAGGAACGGAGATAGTCTGATGGAAGATGGCACTTCTTGCTTGCAAAACAGGTGGTTTCTCCCGGAGGCGTCTCTGTACTAGACGAACAGGAGCTGCGGTGGGTCTCGAGGTCAGGAGGAGATATCACCAGGATGTCGGTCAAGGTTAGAACCACCACGCAGGTGTGAGGAGGTCCCTTAGTAAGACGGTATTTACAAGCGCCTGAAGACTGGCGGGAGCATTGACACAGTCCGAAGGGGATCACCCGGTACTCTAAGTGCCCATCCCCTGGTGTTAAAGGCCGTCTTCCATTCATCGCCCTTGCGGATTCGGACCAAGTTGTAGGCCCCTCTCAGATCCAACTTAGAGAAGATCTGGGCACCCTGCAGGTGATCAAAAAGTTCTGTGATCAGCGGCAATGGGTAACGTTTTTTTACGTGATCTTGTTCAATCCGGTAGTCTATTCAGCGGCCGCAAGTACCGTTCCGTTTCTTCCGAAGAAGAAGAACCCAGCCAGCGGGAGTCGAGGACTTTCGGATGAACCCCTTCGGAATTCTCCTGGAATACTCGGACTTGGCCTGTGTCTCAGAACCGACAGAGGATAGATTCGGCCCCGAGGAGGACTGGTACCCGGCAGTAAGTCGATCGGGCAATCGTATGGACAATGCGGAGGAAGAGTCTCGGCTTGTCTCTCGGAGAACACATTGGCATACTCCAGATATTTGTGGCGGCAGCCCGGGCAGCGGCTCCAGTAGGTTAAGCCGGAGGCAGGGAAGCACCGGGCGAGGGTGCCTCCAAACAACGCCCCCGGACCTTTGGGGACCCAACGAATCACTCTCAGGTAGACCAGTCCAGGATAGGATGAGTGGAGCCGTAGCCATGGGAGTCCGAGGAGGACCGGCCTGATGAGGAGCGAGGCAACACATAGAAGGTGATTTCTTCCGTATGCAGCGCCCCCACATTGGAGGATCAGGAGCTTGGTGACAAACTGGATGGTGCGCTAAAGCAGCTCCCGTGACTGATGAGATGCAAGCGGTTTCTCCCGATGTTACCACTGGAAGCCGATACTGCTTCACTAGTGGCTGATGGATGAAGTTCCCGGCGGGAGCCCAGTCCAGAAGCGGCCGGATAACCTGGAACGTGATGCCAGACTTGACACGACCTGTTACAGGCATCAAAAGGCGTGGGAGTGAGGGGGAGGTGCACCTAGGGATTGCCTCTCCCATAGATCCTAGGTACGGGGAGGTTTCCCGCAGGCTTGGGGCGTCTTGGGGCAATTCCTCCAAAAATGTTCTGCTGCCGCTCATAGTAGGGCACAAGTTCTGTTGGTCGCCGCCTGGGCCTATTCTTGCTCAGAGAGGCGGAGCACGATCTAATCTGAATGGGCTCGTCGGTGGGTGTTGGCGGCTGTGGCGCAGGAGGGTCCCTGGATACACGGGTTTGCCAGGTGAGGAAGATAACCGGCAGAAGTTGGCCTGACTGAAGTTCTTGCAGAAGCTCCTACTCCCGTTCAATGAAGCGTAAGTCGATGCGGGTTGCTTACCGGATCAAGTCACCTCGAGGGAGACGGGAGGGTCTCTAGCGGCCAAGACGTCTTTAACTCGGCTTGTGAAGCCCTTTCTTGAAAGTACGCTCACTGAGCGGCCTCATTCCACGATGTTCAGAGGCCAGCGTACGGAATGTACTGAGTAGTCCCCAACAGGACAGGTCCACCCAGACATAGGTTGAGAAGGGCTGTCTCAGAGGAAGGAGGCAGGGCTGGTTCACTCGAAGATGTTGCGGAACTCACTGAGAGAACGACCTGTAGATCCGACGTCACTGGATCGTCCCTGTCCATAGGGGTGTAGTCCCATGCCAGGCCTTCCCGAAGAGGAGGCTGAGCTCGAAAGCCACCTTCGCACGTTCGACAGGAAACTGAATCAGTCATCAGCTCCACGTGCATTAGAGCATTGGGTGATGAACACCTGCAGAGTTTCGGGTCTCCGGTGAAAACTTGGACGGGGAGCGACAGGCGAAGCTTGGACCCCTTAGGGCCACAGGATACGTAGAGGCAGGGACAACCGCTGGAGCTGGCTAAGGCTGCTGCTGCTGGGACGGGTTGCGAGTTGCTGAAAATGGTGGATAGCTGGGTGAGTTGCTGCGCCTGTTGGACCGAGTTGCTGTGACTGGCGGGCAAACAATGGTCGTTAGTTAGATCCGCCAGGTGGGGTAACGGCACCTTGGCGGGATCCATGGCCGGATCCTACTGTTACGGTCTGGAGGTGGATCAAATGGACCACTGCAGCAATGGCGGTAAGCGCACACCAGGGAGTGGAATCTAATGGAACCCGGTTTTCACCAGAGCCTCGCGCAAAGCGGGATGGTCTTGCTGCGGCGGGTGTTCCACCAGGTCACTACCACTGGTGGGGGCATGACTGCGGGTGGCGGGCCAAGATAACAAGGTACAGGAACGGCAGGCCCTGGGTCGTGGACGGTGGGGACAAGGCAGGAGGTCAGGGACAGGCGGTCTGGTTCTGTAGACGGTAGACAAGCAGAGAGGTCGGGGCAGGCGGCATGGTTCGTAGACGGTTAAAGTATAGCAAGGAGTCGAGGTACACGATAAGGCAAGACAGGAACGCTCGAGGAAACACTTTCACCATGTAATAACACAAAAAGGATCCGGCAAGGCTCGCCAGAAGGAAGATGGCGGACTTATTAGGAGCAGTGTACGGGCAATGAACCCAATTACCGCCCGCACTGCCCCTTTTAATTCAAACTGCCGAGACACAGACTGATCAGAGAGCGCGCGGACGGGTAAAGTGAGCGCCGGAGGAGGGCAGATATGCCCCACGAGGCGGACCCGAACCCGACGTGCGGGACGGGCTCGCTGGGAGCAGGGGCACGGGCGCGCCAGCGACCCGGGACAGCGGGTGCGCTAGGGGGTCCGTGACATAATGGGAGATCACGACGTCCCATATCAAAGCACCATGCTAAGTGCATTACACAAAGCCTGAAATAATGGTTAGAAAAAAGATGGAGTAGCCTCAAGTATATCAATGTCACAAAGGTCTGGCAGAAAGGGACCTCATGTGAAACAGACCTTAAAACCAGTCACCAGATATCCTATTAAACCCGTGTACAATAGTTACTTCAAAAAGTACTTAAAAGAGTTTATGCGTGCCCTTTATATATGTAGAGGGTCCCCTTAGAATAACTTTTTCTGTTAGGGCCATGGAACTCAAGGACATGAATACATGGTGCGGCTGAATGCATTTGCAGGTGAACACTTGCAAAACAGCTTGACCATCAATGAGCACTGAACACTGATAAACATTGATCATTAATGGCCATGTGTTTTTGCGGGTGTTCACTGGCAAATGCATGTAGCTACTCATTGAAGGGAATGTGTCATCAGAAAATGACCTACTGTTTTACTCAAGTTGTTATGACAAACACATTTTTTAAGAATTTTTGGTTATTTTTTTTTTTTCTTCACATCATCAATATATTTTATTTTATTTTTTTTTTTAAATCCAGAAATTCTACAGTTTTCATTTTGGCCACAAGGCCTAATAGCAGTCTGTCACTTCCTGTTCTGTAGAGAAAACTTTTCAGCAGTCTCCTCACTATCAGCACAGGCAAGGTTATGCTGAAAGGTGACACCACTGTGTATAGACACAGGATCCACCAGTCACAACAGGAGATAGTCACATCTCAACCTTTTCCCCAACCTGTACACTGATTTCTTCCCAGGTCATAAAACATGCCTGGAAAACTCTTCTATATAAACTCAATGGGTCCCCTCCTGTTTACAGGCTCCTAAGCATATCTCTAAATGCTGTTAAAAGCAGCTCAGGCAACATGGCTGCCACCATAATCATATACAGACAACAAAATTAAAAAAAAATCTACAATCAGGAAATAGAAAACAGCTCAGAAGAAAATAATATGTATATGTATCTTGTTTTTAAATGAAAAAAAACTAAAAAAAAAATTATAGATTCCCTTAAATCAAAATCCCTAGCGCTAAATGGTTCATGGCTGCAGTATGACTACAACTTGTATTCCTACTCTTAGACTGACATTGTAACCACATGTAGACCTGTTAAAAGGGTTGAACAATCCTTTTCTTGCTAGAAGATTCTCTGAAAAATAAGTTGGTAGCTGGGTCCTTTAATGACTAATTTAATTTGGCACATTTTCAAACCCCATATCTATCACTGTAGAGAAAATGAGGTATCGCGCACTTCCTACAGATATCAATGGGCTGTCTATGTAATACTGTGGTAAGATGGATACATGAATATGTCATAAATGTTTGAGATGGGAATACCCCTTTAAAGGTGATATGTACACGATTGCCGGTCTCTGGTGCTATGTAAAGCAGGAGGATGCATCCAACATAGGTGAAATGTATGTATGTACCATGAAAAAATTTTGCAATGGCACTTAAATCCTGAGATACATGTCGAAAATCCTATCAGGTAAATAAACAGAGCTAAATGCGTTCTAAAGGTTTCATCTATAAATAAATTGTGTTTTTCGTTACTAGCATGACTTTGCCAGTTCCCACATTTGAACATTTGCTGCTTTCCCTGTATCCCACATACAGTGACTAGCTCCTGCTCCTTAACTATACTGATCGGATCAGTTACGATTCAGTACATGTACCTGCACAGCACCAGTACGGATTCATCTTCAGCTGTTTTCCGTCAGCCTGATCTGATACACACGTCAGTCTTATTTTTAACGCAATGCCCCTGTGTACACCATTAGTTTTGTTTGATGTAAATGACATCACTTGACTAGAAGCATAGTTGTCAACAGCAACCCACGTAGACAGACAACATGAAACGCGAAACCAGTATTGATTCGCAATTGCTTACAATTACCATGAAACATTGCAAGACCTTCCTAGAGAGAACAAAACTAAAACATGATTCACCCTTTCAGGTTAGCTGGAAATATTCTATATAAAAACAATTTACAGGGAAGATTAAAGATTTAATGTGTCATTATATTTATAGTATGAATCTATTTTTTATATATATATATTAGTTATAGCCAGTATATACTATATGTCTAATTAGAATTGAAAAAGTATATATAGCTATATATTATTTACTAATGTCTAATTGTGCATTGACATTATTCTAGTATATATAGCAATATGTATACCAATGTCTAATTAGCATTGACATTTTCCTAGGCAACAATATGCCCTTAAAGGTTATATCCACCTTACATGTGTAATGCATGTAAGATCAGATATGCAGATAGTCTTGAATAACCATCTGCTGTGCTCCCATAAAGACCTATATATCGCAATGGTTAAATACTACAAACAAACCTGTGTGTCATATGATCCTGTAAAAATATCTTAGGCTGGGTTCAAACATTAGTATTTTGGTGAGTATTTTACATCATTATTTGTAAGCCAAAACCATGAATTTAACCTATACAGAGAAAAGGTATAATCTTGGCTATCTTTACCAGTGCTTAGGGGAGTTTCTAACAGATTGCGGCAACAACCGCAAGGTTTTTTCTTTTATATTGTAAGGGTATGTTCACACGGCATGTTTGATCCACTGTTGGATCCGTTTTTAGATGCGTATTTGGATACGTGTCTCAGACCCAAACACACATCTAACAATGTGCAGTGTGATTTACATTGCGTTCAATGTAAAACACGCATCAGCATTCAAACGATACTTGTTATACATGAGGCCCGTTGATGCAGAAGACGCCCTATTTATAAACTTAGATAAGCGTGATTTCTGCTGAGCAAAAATGCATGCACACATGCACCAGCATAATGGATTGCGTTTTGATGCGATTTACACAGCACTTTTGGAGATGCGTTTTTCGATCCCAAAATGGATCCAAAAATGATCCAACACAGCCATGTGAAACATACTGGACTTGTTTTTTCTGAGGTGGTGGGTTTACAATTGATTTTGGGGGGGGGACTACACAGTGGGAAGAGGGAGAAGACAGCATTTCTTTCTCGCAAGCTAAAGATGACATTCATCAAAATTGTACCAGAAACTGATCTATAATCAAACTGGGGCATATTCAGAGTTTGTGCCTAGGGCAGCATGAACTCCAAATATGGCCTTGGGTAAACTGGAAAGATCTGCAGCTCTTGCATGTTTTGGATCCACTCCTGATGCAAAATGCTGCCATGTGAACCAGGTATGTTCACATCTGGATATCTGGTTGGATCCCATGTTAAAATCCTTGTGCATTCCACTGGCCATTCCAGGGTGTCGTTCACACAGTGCACGACAGCTCGGCTCTTTCCCACCCCAGACTTCACATCAGTGCTGAGGGAAAAAAAGAATGAACATGATAATTGTTTGGCAAGTCCTGCGTACGGATTCCACTAGCAGGGACCAAAAAAGTGCTCTGTTGAGGCTATGTCTCCCCCTGCAGTGGACAAAAAATGACTGAAAACGAATTAACTAAAAACGTTAATGTGATAACTGAGTTTTCTTGTCCACTGCCTGCGTCAAAAAGCAGCCTGAAAAAACGTACGTTTTTTTGGAGCGTTTTTTGGAGCGTTTTTTGAAGCGTTTTTATGCAAGCGTTTTTTTGAAAGCGTTTTGCTTGCTTTAATGTAATGCAATGAAGCCATTGGATGTAATACTACACCCTACAGGCGGAGAAGCAGTGTTAAAGTAGTCACTTCCTTTTAGATAACAGTAGCCCTTTTGAGCACATTGTTCTTTGTGTGCTGCTTATGTGCCAAACTACTTTATTAAATTTTGCGCCAGATTCTTGCACAAAATCCACAAAACTCTCCACATTATCTTTCATATAGCAAAGATAACTGTCATTAGCATCAAAATCTTTGTAAAGAAAAGGATTTTAGCGAAAATCCCAAAAGACGACTTTATGCTCCAAATTCCATAAAAAAACTATTTTTAGTTGAAAGAAGCAGATCACATTTATTAGACAGCGCAAAATTTTTAAGATATTGATCTTAGCGCCGAAATCCGGTTAGTAAAAAAACTTATTTTTAGCGCCAGCAGCGAGATCAACTTAATAGCGCCAAAATATGTTAAGAAAAGGGATTTTAGCACCAATCATAAATAAGAAAAGGATTCTGCCGGCAAAATCCGTAAAAAAAAACTTATTTTGGCGTCAGAAGCGAGATACATATTTGGTGGATGCTAATAAGTTTAGAAAAAGATTTTAGCACCAAAATCACGCACCCCAAAAAAACGGATTCTGGCGGCAAAATCCGTAAAAAAAGTATTTTTGGCTAATCGTCAGAGGTGAGATGGATCCAAACACGCCATGTGAACTTATGATGGTGTTTTTCTGCGGGGTGGGTTAATGTTGTATACGCAGTGAGAAGTAGCCGGGGGAGAAAGACACAGCATTTCTCTCTCGCAGCCTAATTTGTAAAAAAAATTATTTAGTGCCAAAAACGTAAAAAAAACGGATTCTTGGCCAAAAATCCGTAATAAAAAGCTATTTTGGATCAGAGGATATGCATGACTAAAGCTTATTAGCAGCCAAAAATCCGTAAACAAATATTATTTTAGTGCCAAAAAAACGTAAAAAAAACGGATTTTGCGCCGCCCAAAATCCGCTAAAAAAAATGTATTTTTGTTTCGTCAGAGGTGCAGATAACATTTTGCGCCAAAATCTGTAAGCAAAATTATTTTAGTGCAAAAAAACGTTTAAACAGGATTATTGCGCCCAATATCTCATAAAAAAACCCCTGTTTTTGGCGTCAGAGGCGAGATAAAGGTATTAGCGGCAACAATCTGTAAAAAAAAATTTATTTAGGGCCAAAAAACGGAATTCTGCGCCAAAATCCATAAAAAAACGTATTTTTGGCGTCAGGAATGCGACTGATAACGTATTAGCACCAAAATCTGCTAAAATAAAATTATTTTATCTCCCAAAAAACGTAAAGAAAAAATTTTCTTGCATAGACAAAATCCGTAAAAAAAAACTTAGTATTTGGCTGTCAGCAGCAAGATTACGGTATTAGCGGCCAAAATCTGTTAACAAAAAATGATTTTAGTGCAAAACGTTAAAAAAACGGGAATTCTTGCCGGCCAAATCTGTAAAAAAACGTATTTCGGCTAGTCAGGAAGCGACGATAACTTTTATTGCGCGAAAAAATGTTAGGAAAAGGATTTTAGCATCAAAATCTGGTAAAAAAAAACTGATTCTGATCGCCAAAATTTGTAAAAAAACGTATTTTTAGTGAAAAAAATAATGAATTGCAGCAAAAAACGTATACGCGACCATGCATGATCATTTTATAACAAAAAGCGTACAAAAACAGGACCACATAAAGACACTTGTATGCAAATTTGATAGGATTTACCTTTGTCTACCACCCATTATAGCAGTAACTGTGGGTCTCTGGTAGGTTTTTCATTGAAAAATCGCGGCAAAAAATGCTTCGAAAACCCGCCCCAAAAAACGCGCCAAAATGACGTCCGGCGCTTTCCATAAGACTCCTGTAGTAAATTTTCTCGCCCGCTCTGGCGTTTTTTTTTAGAACATGTTGCATAATACGACCAGTGAAAAAAAACGAGCAGAAAAACAGGAAGCTCAGTGTAAACAACAGGACGTTTTTACAATAGAAGTACTCATGGCGAGATGATTACAGTCGTTTTTCCTGCGTTTTTAGAAACCGAAAACGCTTGAAAAAAGGAACGTTTTTCTGTGCAGTTGTAGACTACCTTAAAGTGGGTTTTGCCACGAAAGTTAAGATTGAACGATTGGGTAACGTTTGAAAATTAAATATCAAAACATTTTTCAACCTTCATCATTATTACAAATTCTGCCATCTTTTGTTTTAGCTGCTCATTTAGTGATCCAACAAAGTGGTTTACAGCTCGTTCCAAGGGGATATGACCAGGCTGTATGAGCTCAATCAGGGTTTCCTTGGGTCAGACACATGCTCAGACATCACCTCTCTTCTCAGCAGCTATTGAGTGTCAAACCGGTGACTTGTACATTCTACTCTTGGTACTTTGGACTAGTTATTATAATGTAAACAGTGCAAATAAAAAAAAAGAAGAAACCTCAATGAGGTCTGTGCATGATAATGCGGAAAAAAAATTCCACAGGTTAAGTTTCATGCAGTGATTTGAAACCAATGAGGACCCTGTTTGTGCCTGTTAAGAGCAAAAATGGTTCACTCTGACTACAGTTGTATCTACTTACAATTCTATACATAAACAGACCTTTCTTTTCACTAGAGAGAGGAAATGCCTGGTGATGTCATTCCTGCCAGGGTCACATGATATGCATTTCAAAAACAAATCACTCACGGCCCCTTCTGAGCCAACACAGAGCTTGAATAGCTGGATGCAGAAGGTATGAAAACATAGATCGTGGCAAGAACCCCTTTAAATAAGATCCTCGCACAGATTAAGGTGTTTTGATCTCGGATGTCTGCCTAACGATACACGTCACCCCCCGACTTTCTGAAGTCCTGTGTGTGAACACAACCTTACTCCCTTCCATATGCCTGCTTTCTGCTCTCTGTCAACTAGCAAAAAGTAAGGATCAGATAAAAAGATGTTTTACAGTACATGCAGGTTTATTAGCCTGAAACCATCAGATCAATAAGCTTGGATATAAATTGTGTACCAAACTGTATGGGGTTAATATCCAGGTTCTATCTTTAAGCAATTTATTCAAATTCTAGTGTGCATTTTTACAAATTCAATCAATCCAAAGTCGAACTGAACTGAAACAGTTTGGAGCAACACTAGTCTCAACACTGAAGGATTTAAGGATGGTGAAGTGCACAGTAAAAATGCCAAACTTTTTAAAAAATGTGCAGAAAGCCTACTGTTCCATTGGAAAAAATGTTCCCTACATGTAAATAACAATTGTAAAATCTCATTCACTTGCCTATTTCTGCTTCAGATTCTGCAAAATCCAGCACGTGTGAATTTAATCTATAGCTAAATTTATATGTGGTGGGACTTTTCTGCATTGGATATTGCCTTAAAGGGGTTTTATCATTATAAAGATCATGTCTCAGATTATGGGCGTGTGGACAGTAAAAATAAGCAAATTTTGTAAATTGGGTTGGTTGCATTACCTCAGTACATTGGGTTAGACAGATATGAACTTCCCCCTCTCTGTAAATCTGTATTCTGTTTCTGCTGTTGCTCTGTTGCTGGTCGGAACGCCCCCTGGTCGATTCCTAGACACGCCCCCTGCACTGTGATTGGCTGGCTGACATTTTCATTCAGCCCTGTTGGGATACGCCCTAGACAGGAAATGCCCGGCCAAGCCCCTGTGCTGTGATTGGTCGCCACTGCACACTCTGTGTTTATCTCCCTTCTGAGCTCAGTAAAATTGATACGTGAAACAGGTCTGCTGGTTCTCTGTAAATACTATCTTCTAAGCTCTCATGGTGATGATCTGTGCAATGAATGCCGGTTAAAGGGCTTTTGACATGAGGTTGTTTCACCTCCTCACAGGTCCAGTCCTTAAGCTGCTATTTTGAAAAGAGGGTGTTCTGTTCCTAGGGCTAATGCCAAGACCCCAGCACTAACCTCTAACGACATAATCATCTGTAGTGTATCTAACTCTTAAGGTTCAACACTGTGTCTTTTTAAGCTGCTTGTATAGTGCAGTGCCTATGTGATCAGATCTGCAAGAGAGAGGTTAGGAGTTCAAGCCCCATCAGTAGTTTTTTTTTTCTTTTTCTTTTATAAATTGTACACAAATGTAAAGATATGAAAATATATGTCGTAGGACATCCTATAATTTTATTCATATACACACACAATAGTCCCATATATCGGGTCCGTATCCTCACAGTAGTCACACCAAGCACTGCCAACTATATGTGATACAATGCATATACTATGGGTTGCTTGGGGATCAGGATGAGACATGATATAGGGAGCTATGTATGTGTATATTATCAATATTAGAGATTGACTATATATTTTAGGTCTCTCTACATATGTGTCCAGATATTAGGGGGAAAAAAATTACTCTGTGAGGGGACTAGACACTCCAAACCTCATTCGTTCGTAAAAGCAAGACTCTATCATGCTCTCTGCTCTTACGCTCTGCACAACAGCACCAAGTCTAGTTACAGGGTGAGCGGGTCTTCTCTCAAGCTGATTGCTTCTCTCCCCTATGTTTACACTCAAAGTCACTGACAGCAAGCAGTGCAATCTTTACTGAAGCTGACAGTATTTGTCCTTGTAGTTGAGTAAAGGTCTCTGCCGCCTGTTGTCAGTACAATTTGGCGCGGTGAACACCACTAGATGTTAAATACTGTTGGCTTCAGCGTCATTTGTGTGTAACAACTTAAGACATATGACAGTGCTTGCTGGTGTTTTGGAGCCTCAAGGCCTGCAGAAACTAAGCATGAGTGAGGCTAAACAGAGCTGTTATATCCAGACAAACCCTTCTGCATCCCTGACTTCAAGCACAATTGATGATGTCACAGAGTCTTCAGATGAGGGGAGACACACCTCCTGGGAGGAGAGACGCGCCTCCTGGGAGGAGAGACACGCCCCTGGATTTCAAACTCAATCTGAGAAAATTAGCTGAACAGCCCAAACAGCTCAAACGATAACACCCCTTTAACTCTGTGGCAAGTCTATGGCAAAACACATTTTACTGCACGTGCCATATTGAAAGGTATGAAATCCGAGGTGAAAATCCATGGATGATCTGCAAGTGTCATGCTGTGGATTAGAAAATCTATAACATGATCAATATTTAGCTCAGAAAATGCAGCATGTGGCAGGTAAAATCTTGTTAACTTGTCTACTACTGTAATCCAGTGAGGATTTTACCAATGCAAATCCACAGGTATTTCCACTATGCGTGAATTGAGCCCAAACGTAACGTTAATTTATTCACAAATACATAAAGTGGTATGTTTTTTTTCTCCCCAAGACTAAGGAAAAATGATCCTAAAGTTGATTAGTATATCAGTCATAGGATAATTGTATTCATTTCTTCTTGTATGCATAAATTCAGCATAAATGAATACATTTCTCTGTTCAGTAACAATGACAGCAGATTGGAATCCACAATATTTGGGAATATATATATAATTTCAGGTGAAAAATATGTAAAATCAGAGTGTCTGTAATAACACCAGAAAATAAAAAGAAAATAAATGTATTTGTATTTTGTATTTTTATTTCCTTGCACAAAGTCATACTAGTTTTTTCCATTATGGTTGTCAAAAAACGCCTCAGCTGAATGCTGATACATGAAGCATAGAGTATTTATGTGTGGGCTGATGATTATAAATATTTTTTAAGTTTATCAATACTTTTTTAATGTTTAAAGTCTTAAAATATTCTAGTTATCACACTGAACTCTGAAGCAAACACCAAAAGCAATTACCTTTTAATGCCTTCCTGTCATAGCCTACTTTTTTTTTTGTTTAATTTGGTTTTCTTCCCAGCTCTCTAAGAGCCATAAGTCATGCGGTTAGTTTTTTAACTACAAAAGACTGCTTCTTCAACACTGTACCGACGGACAACAGTAAATGAAGACTTTTTCCAAACACATTAGTCTTTTAATTTTTTTCCCCCTGGTCAGGAGATTTTATCTGCTCTTAGTGCAGATAGGTTTCTCTGGTTAATATCCATATCTCCCCTTCTCTCTTTGCTCTTTGTCTTAGGGGGTGTTCACACAGCGTATTTGCAGGGCTTTTCGGCGGTAATTGCATCACATACTTCCATAAAAACGCATAACAAGAATGACACTAGTAAAATCACCATCGTCGTTCAGACAATGGGGATTTTAAGATCAGAAGCGCCAAAAAGAAGTGAAAAGTCACTTCTTTTTATAGGCATACACTATGTGCCGAGAAATAGAAAGGTTAACAAGGCAGAGAGGTGCCTCGCGTTGAAAGCGCGGCCAACATGTACTTTTAACAGCGCTAATAAAGGCATATTGCATTGCGTAACTGTGTACAACACAATACACCGTGTGAACGTACCCTTATCTGAGAGCAGGGTATGTCGGCAGCTTGTGAACAGAGTGTGTTATCTATAATTGTTGATTGTTTACTTTGAGTTCATAAGCCTTCTGCACTATATATTACATCTCCTGCAGTCATGTCAGTGCAATTAGAAGAGCTGGGAATACAGACCTGATATGATAATCACTACTATAGAAACACCTACAGCCTAACCAGGAAGAGTAAAGAAAGCATGAATCTGAATCTGCCTTTGGCTCTGTAAAACAACGTGGTGAAACAACCCCTTTAACCCTTTTATTTTTCTGTCTCCATAGTCACGTGAGGGCTTGTTTTTGTGGAACAATATGTAGTTTTTAATGATGCGATTGGCCATAAAATCTAATGTACTGGGAAACAGAAAAAAAATTCTAAGTGGGGTGGGGTGGAAAGTGATGAAAAATGTAATTGTGCTATTATTGCAGCGGTTTTGTTTTTATAGCATCTACTCTTCAGTATAAATGACATGTTATCTGTATTTTACAGCTCAGTACAATACCGTTGATACCAAATGTAAAGCGTTTTCATTATGTTTTAGTATTTCAAAAAAATTCTCTATTTTTTAACTTTGGTCTGCAGCGCCGTTTTCTGTAACCAATAATTTTTTTCCACCTATGGACCTGAATGAGGGCGTGTTTTTTGAGGGCTGAAGTGTAGTTTTTATTGAAACCATTTTGTGATATATATGACTTTTTGATCACTTTTTATTCCATTTTTTGAGGATGTGAAATAAAACAAAATAGGGTTTTGGCAGTTGGATTTTTTTTTCCTATGATGTTAAGCCTATGGTGTAATCAATTATGTGTAACTTTTTTAATGTTATTATTTGCATGATTGCAAAAGGGATGTGTTTTGAACTTTTAATATTTTTTATTTTTAAAACTTTTACCTGTTATATTCACTTGTACACGTAGTCCCCTTAATGTTCTTGACCACTAGGGGAAGCGATCGCATGTACACTGTTCGGCACTACGTATATAATGCAGAAGGTTGTACCAAGATAGCATTCCTATTACTTTTTTCTTACCTCAAGAACGATTTACTGTATCCACACTGCCACACCACAAAAAAAAACAAAAAAACAGTACAGGATGGGGTTCTCAATACTATAGGAATCACAGTGGACAACAAAGGGTCTTTTGAATCAACTTTAAATTCTTCTTTGGACTTTTTTAGGGTATGTTCACACGTCAGGTTTTTCTTATTGAAAAAATCCATAGTGTAATCTTCCGCAGATATCTTGGATTTCTGCTAAGGATTTTTACTTTCAATAGGTGGTATTCACCTCCAATTTGGACGTTGATTAGCCCCATTTCAATGGGTCTAGCCCTCATCACTCCTGCCCAAAGCAAAATCCGAGCAAGATCTGCTCCAAAGACTGGACATGTTGAATCTTTCGAAGATTTGTGAACTACAGCATGGACTGCTCGTTCAGATGAATAGGAGTGGGTGTCACAAGGCTATTAACATGGAATCTGACACGGAATTCATGTCAAATTCCTTGTTAAAACCTTAGGCCACTCCCAGCAGATAGGCAAAGAATTTGAAAAAAAGCAGCATAGATATTAAATAACAGATCAACATAATATTTTATTATATTTTGAAAACCTTTGTACTGATTTATAACATTTAACTTGGTAAATATGACATAATCTTGTTCTAGTTGAACTACATGGAAATTTTGCTTTTGTAATCTCCATCTTTTTTGAACACGCCATACAAGGGAATCATTTCATAGCGTCCTGCAAACATTCAGAAGGCAACTCATCAGATCTTCAAGTAAGCAGATTTTCTAGTAATGTTATTGTATAAATACAGTCATTATAATTTAATCTGTGTTTGGTAAAGCCACTGCTCCTAAGTAAACACTATAAACATAAAATGGTGAAGTAGTGGCTCATAATGTGCCTATTTTTACTCAAATCTTTTGCGGGAATTTTGCCCATTCATCTAAACCATGGAGAAAAAAGGGAAATTCTCTTTAAATTGCAAGGTTTTTTTTCCAGTAAAAAAATTTTATCTTAATGTAAATTCCCCCAGTGGGATTTTCCTCATGAAAATAGTAAAATTTATGTAAATATGACTTTTTAATCCCTTTGGGGAATTTCCATTCATGCCCAAAAACTTAAATGAGGTTTTTCCAATTAAAAAAATTTAATTTTTAAAAATGGGGTGGGAAATTAAAAAAATAGAAAACAAAATTATAATCATCTCACTATCCCCCTATCTTCTCAGGTTCTTGCCCAAACAAAAACCGGGAGAAGTTTGTGCTCCACAGTAAATTACCCTCTCTGTGGGTTTACTAAAAAATTTAAATTTGAAAAAAGGGGCCCTTTTGGATTGGGGATATCCCATCGAACAAAAAACACAATTTGCCATGGCAATCTTAAACGCATCCAGCCATCACAGAAGGTGACCAATTAGCAGTATAAAAGGCAAAAAAACAAAAACCCTTTTTACAAAACTTTAAAAATTTTCCAAAAGATGAGCTGAAAAATAATATTTTTAAAAACCCGTCACAGGTTAGGTACAGTGGTCAGTACTTAGTGCCCATGTTTAAAGGGAGCCAAAATTTATTAATGGGGGCCCTTTGGGTGCAAATGTTATTGGGTTTTAAAAAAAAAAAATAGTAGAAAAAAAAAATATTTTTTTTTTTAGAAAATTCCAGTGTTTAGTGAAAAAAGGGAAAAAACAAAACAATTTTTTTTTCAGATTGATCAGATACGACATTTTTTTGGGTGAGCAAAAGCAGGACCATTTTTTCATTAAAAAACCGAAAGGGGTAATATATGTAAAACCCATATACCCAAATTAACCCATTCAGAGGTTTTTATTATCCCGGGTTTAAATGAGGAGGAAAAAGATTTTTTAACCCCTATAATCGCCCCAAAAAAAAAAGTTTTTTACCCTTTTATTTTTTCCATTTCCTTAAATGCGATTTCAGGTGTGTTGGGACATGGCGCAGGGAAGTGGAAAAAGGAAGTAGGTTTTAGAGCAGCAAATGGTGGGGGTATTGGGAAAGGTTTTTATTCACCTTTTTTCCCATTCTGTCCCCCCTCTTAACAATAATTTTATGAAAAAAAGGGCCAAATTTCTTTAAGGTTGCCTTGGGAATTTCCAAAATTTTTTTGAAGAGGAAAAAGGGGGCCCCCGAGGGGGTTCAAATTTTGTTATTCCTCCCCCATTACCCCCTTTCAAAAGAAAAATTTAAAAGTAATATTGCTTTTATCAAAAAGTCCCCCTACATTAAAGGGTTTAAAGGGAGGGCAAATGTAAACCTCCAATCCTACTTGAAAATTTGCCATAAATTTGGGGAAAGGTTTTTGGAACAACCCCCAATGTTTCCAGTTGGGATTGGGTATATACACGTTCAAAGCCTCAAATTAAACCCGGGTTTTTCCGGACTATAAGGGACCCCAAAAAGCCTAAGATTTTCTCAGAAATCGAAAAGGGGCGGCTTATAGTCCGGTGCGCCTTATATATGAATCAATTCTTCACTTTTTAGTTTTCAAATTTTTTAGTCTTTGTT
>JAODAL010016611.1:0-80157 GCA_025379985.1 Phyllomedusa bahiana | reverse complement strand
AGCCCATGACTAGAGGTAATTCATAAGAGTCACGCATAATGCTGGGTTCATGGGGCAGTATTTTGATCGGTATTTTCCATCAGGGTTTGGAAGCCCAAACCAGGAGAATAAAGGTATAATGGAAATATTTCTATCTTTTGAGTATTTTGAATCCACTCCTGGCTTTGGCTTGCAAATCCTGATGTAAAATACCGACCAAAATACCAGCTAAATACTGCGCGAGTCCATAATCACAACTGATTTATCACTGTGGAGTCCTGGCTTTATGAGGAAAATATGGATCATTTGGTTGCTGCAGATTATGGTTATTAATTGTACATATGCATATATTACTATGTATGGCTCTCGGAAGGCAGGGAGGAAAAAAAACACAACCGGAGAAAAAATCGCTGCATGCAAAGACATTAAATGATTGGTGTCCCTAGACTCTCAGTTATAGAACAGTTAGGAAAAAAAAATAAGAACAGGTGACATCCTTTGCGTTTGCTACTACTACAACATCAAGCTTCTAGAGAGTACTGAGCAGTAAAATTTCGGACTTGTTAACCACTTAGCGACATAGGACGTACCCATACATCCTAGTCGCGAAAGGGTTTGCACAAAAGAACATATGGGCACACCCAGGACATTGCTTGCTCCCTCAAGCTAAGCCTACACAATTGATGCAGAAAACCAGCTGTTTGTCATAGCTGGGTACCTGCACTATTGGCCTTGGACCATCATTTTTTTTTAAATAATCGCTATATTTTTATATTCTCTTGCAAATAATTGTATCAGCCAAAATGTATTCGTTGCTTAAAGCACATAGGGCGACCTGTCCTAATACACAAGCGCCGTTTTTTTTAGTCTATTTTGCACCAAAAATACTCTTGACGCCATATTCTCGATATAAATGAACTGTAATATACCAAGGCGCATTATACGGCAAGCACGACATATTGTAGTGTGTCTAAAAAGGCACATTAAAGGGGTTTTGCCACAATCTCATTTCATACCTCCTGCCTCCAGTTCTTCAGCTCTGTGTGCTCAGGAGGCGTGTGTGATTTGTTGGAATTGCATATCATGTGACCCAGCAGGATGACATCACCGGGCCCTTTTCCCTTTCTCTCTAGTCAAGAAAGGTCTGTTTATGTAAATAAATTGTGAGTAGCTGAGAGGTAAAGTTTTTGCCTCCAGGCACAAGGGTCCTTGGTTCAAATTCCTGCAGGAACCAAACCTGTGTTTTTTTTCTCTTTATCAATGCACAGACCTGATTTGAGGTTTCTTTTTTATTTATTTGCACTGTTTGACTAATTACTAAAGAGCACCAAGGACGGGAGTAGAGTGACAGCGCCTGGGGTATTGAACATTCAGTAGCTGCCTGAGAGGAGAGGTGATGTCCTGAGCATGTCAACCAGGACTGAGGAGCTCTCCCCCCCTGGACGTATCCCCTGGAGACCGAGCTGTAAACAATAGATCACAAAAGGGAAAGCAGCTGAGAACAAAAACGGTGCAGAACTTTTAATAATGATGAATGGTGAAAATGTTTATTATTTCATTTGCAAGCTTCCCACGTCAATTTTACTTTATGGCAAAACCCCTTTAAATAATAGCGATGATATGCTCTGCACCTCCATAACGCAATGTGTCTATTGAGGTGCATTACATTATATACATTTAAATTGTCTCCGTTACGCAATGTGCCTCGAGAGGTAAAAAACATACACTAGTAATGTATGCAAAACAGTCAGCTTGCTTGATAAAAATGCCTCTTGCTAAGCCTCCTTCACAGGTGCTCGGTCTAATGGGTTTCAACCACTCCCATAACAGTGCAATCCAAAGTAACAGACCAGCTCCATATTCATAGAGGAGTATAAAAAGTTAAACTTTATTCCACATTGCTAAAAAAAAAGCATAATCCAAAAATATCTTCATTTCATGTGAGGACAGCCAACAATAGAGTTATCTTACTTAGAGCATCAGGCAGATGGAAGCGCAGCATACACTAGTAATGATGCACTATGCACCCTGACTGCACAATGCGCCTTTAGCAAGCAAAAGGATTAAAAAGTTATTCCCACATAAAGTGGGCGTTATGTATGAAAAATTTCTGGCAGTAAGCCCTGCCTTTGTTGCCATTAGCAATCAATCAGAGTTCAGCCTTCATTTTTCCAGCGCACTATGTGAAATGAAAGCTGAGCTCTTGATTGATTCCCAAAGGGGCAACCAAAATACAGTCTTACTATTAGACCGTTTTCATGCAAAGTGTCAGATTTTGAAAAATGGGGCCCTCTGTCAAAAAGAGGTCAGAACTGGCCCCGTCCATAATGGCTTAAGTATGTCATGCAGGGGTCTGGGAAAGTTGGAGCTAAGAGGGTATATACTTCTCTCACCCCAAGACAGAACTAACCAAAAATAGAATCACCAACAACTAATTATTATTTTTATTTTTTTTATACTTTTTTTGGCCCCCCAATATTCAGATTACACCGGGGGAAAGAGTTGGCTGTGACTGTCGCTTGTGTCGTCTTTGCCTGTGTGGTCTGCTCGGTCGTTGGATTTTATTATATATAGGAACAAAACTCTTCTTAAGCGTTTCATGTTTTCCCCTTTCAGGATGCCGTATCCCCATACAGGAGGTAAGTACTTTATTTGTAGGGAAACTACTCTAAGTTCACACGGCGATTTAGACGCTTTTTCGGACATTTTCGCGCCCAAAACAACGTCCAAAAACCCTCCAAAATGCTCCTGTTTGTTTTCATGGTTTTTCCCATAAAAACAGCATCGTAGTTCACACCATGCAATTTTTTTTAAGCGTTTTACCCGCCCTTTTTTGGACGCTGTTTTGGGCGCTGAAAAAAAAGTGTCACGTCAATTCTTTAAGCATTTTCAAGCTGAAATCCCCATAGGAATCAAAAGGACAGCTTCAAAACCTCGTCCCCAAGTGTGGGCGGTTTTTGGCACCC
Source organism: Phyllomedusa bahiana (assembly GCA_025379985.1). NCBI lineage: Eukaryota > Metazoa > Chordata > Amphibia > Anura > Hylidae > Phyllomedusa > Phyllomedusa bahiana. The sequence continues at coordinate 77,212 of JAODAL010016611.1, read as the reverse complement.
GGGTTTTTTTTTAATATATATGCTCTGTTCATATTAAGATCATATAAAATTAATTTTATATATTATTTTATATATTATATTCATATATAGTATATTCTATACCATATAGTATAATATATGGTATATAATATGTATACTAGTGTGTGTGTATATGTATGTATATACCGTGTTTCCCCGATAGTAAGACACCCCCGATAGTAAGACGTAGCGGTGTCTTAGGGAGGTCGCCTAATGTAAGACGTACCCCGAAAGTAAGACGTAGCCGGCCTGATGACGTCACTGCCTGTGCCGGGATGAGCGCGCGGGAGGCCGGAGCAGCGAGGAGGCGGCGCGGGAGACAGAGCAGCGGGGAGCCAGGTAAATGTTTTTCTGCCTACAGCCGGCCCTATACCTGCCTACAGCTGGCCCTATACCTGTCTACAGCCGGCCCTATACCTGCCTACAGCCGGCCCTATACCTGCCTACAGCTGGCCTAAAAACCTGCCTACAGCCGGCCCTATACCTGCCTACAGCCGGCCCTATAAACCCGCCTAACAGTGGCCCTATACCTGCCTACAGCTGGCCCATATACCTGCCTACAGCTGGCCCTATACCTGCCCTACAGCTGGCCCTATAAACCCGCCTACAGCTGGCCCTATAACCTGTCTACAGCTGGCCCTATACCTGCCTACAGCTGGCCCTATACCTGCCTACAGCTGGCCCTATTTAACTGCCTACAGCCGACCCTATACCTGCCTACACTGGCCCTATACCTGCCTACAGTGGCCCTATACCTGCCTACAGCCGACCCATACCTGTCTACAGCTGGCCCTATACCTGCCTACAGCTGGCCCTTAAACCCGTCTACACTGCCCTATACCTGCCTACAGGGTGGCCCTATACCTGCCTACAGCTGGCCCTATAACCTGCCTACAGCTGGCCCTATCCCTGCCTACAGCCGACCCTATACCTGTCTACAGCGGGCCCTAAAAACCCGCCCCTATATAAACATACCCCGAAAGTAAACTAGGGGACTTTTGGGGGTAAAAAAAATTAAGACGCTGCTTAAAAAGGGGGAAACACGGAAATTTAATATATAATAATAATATATAAAATATATATATATATATATATAAATATATATTATATATATATATAAAAATATATATATAAATAAAATAGAAAAACCGGACTATCACGCTTCGAGATAATAAAGAAAAAACCCCACTTTTTTTTTTTTTTCCCCCTTTTCGGGATATTTTTATTGTGTTAAAAGAAATAGCTCCAAAAAAAACGCAAAAAAAAACCTAACGTTTCTCGGGGTAAAACCCGCGCTTCACAGAATAATCTATATATTCTTATAATACTAAATATAATAGTAAACATACTATATAGTATATACTATATATGTAAATAATATATAAATTATTTAATGTGATTCTTAAAATGATCAGAGTATATAAAATCTGCAACAAAAACCACAATGAAAAATGCGTCCAAATCAGCTGTGTGAACATACCCTAAGAGCACCAAAACCGAAACCATACAGCCCTATTAAACAACTCAGAAAGGGCCCTACATTCCATTGATCGTCTTTATTAAAGTTTGTTCATTGTCCACTATATCGTTTTTATGTATAAAATGCAACATTGATTAAATGCATAGTATATATCTATATAGGGCTGCTGTGTTTTACTGATAAATGATAGAATTCTGGGTACTTGCTGTCCCCATGAGGGGGAGCTATCTGCATACCAATCTGTACAGTTCATGTAGAACTTAAAGGGGTTGTCCAGTAAAAGAAGATTGTCATTGGGGGCAGTGTGTTCCAAAATAGTGAAAAAAGTGAATACTTACCTAGCTGTCCCCCACCGCTGTTACTCCTGTCAAATTGCTCTTCTCCATTTCCGTGTTCTCATACATACATAGAATAAAGGCTCGTGCTCCATTCACTTACAATATAGTGCAAACCCCTCCAGTGTGTCGAGAGGAGCGACAGTGGCGAAGGAAAGCTAGGTAAGTATTGGGGTTTTTTCTACATTTTAGATTCTGGCCCCAATTAAATATAATGTACGGTATATATTTTTTTAATGGACAACCCCTTTAATGAGAGCAGTATATACCTTTAGCCGCTACATGACAATTTGACATCATGATAAGTATTGACAGAAAGTTGGGCAAATTTTGTTGTTCACAGAATTTTATTTAAGAACCACCGTGTTCCCAAAAATACAGAGGGCAGCGCTGGCGACCGTCCTCCCCATTAATTTCTATGGGAGTTCCGAATATTGCCAAAGGGGCTTAGCTATATTCGGAACACCCATAGCAATGAATGGGGAGGACGGACGCCAGCTCTGCCCTCCTCATTCTGTAACATAGCTTTAAGCCGACCTGTAACAAGGACGTGGATTCATGGGGAAAACCCCTTTAAGAAAAGTAAAACCCCTTTAAGAAAAGTCTAAAGTGACTTTGCAATCATTTCAAAATTTGACCATGGGGGGAAAATTTTTATGATTCAAAACTAAATATACACTCACCGGCCACTTTATTTGGTACACCTGTCCAACTGCCGTTAACACTTAATTCTAATCACCCCTCCATGGCGGAACTCATCATTTAGGCTGTAGACTTGGCAAGACAACTCTTGCAGTTAAAAGGGGCATCATATGGGGAAAAAGGTGATTTTGAGTGCCTTTGAACGTGGCATGGTTGTTGGTTGCCAGAAAGGCTGGTCTGAGTATTTCAGAAACTGCTGATCTCCTGGGATTTTCACGCACAACCATCTCTAGAGTTTACAGAGAATGGTCCGAAAAAGAAAAAAAACACCCCAGTGAGCGGCAGTCCTGTGGGCGGAAAAATGCCTTGTTGATGCCAGAGGTCAAAGGAGAATGGGCAGACTGGTTCGAGCTGATAGAAAGGCAACAGTGACTCAAATAGCCACCCGTTACAACCAAGGAAAGGCAGAAGAGCATCTCTAAAAGCACAGTACGGCGAACTTTGAGCAGATGGGCTACAGCAGCAGAAGACCACACCGGGTGCCACTCCTTTCAGCTAAAGAACAGGAAACTGAGGCTCCAATTTGCCCAAGCTCATCGAATTGGACAGTAGAAATTGGAAAAAAAAACTTTTGCCTGGTCTGATGAGTCTCGATTCTGCTGCGACATTCGGATGGTAGAGTCAGAATTTGGCGTCAACGCATGAAAGCATGGATACCATCCTGCCTTGTATCAACGGTTCAGGCTGGTGGTGGTGGTGTCATGGTGTGGGGAATATTTTCTTGGCACTTTTTGTGCCCCTTGGTACCAATTGAGCATCGTTGAAAACACCTTGTTGAATCTATCCCACGAAGAATTAGGCAGTTCTGAAGGCAAAAGGGGGTCCAACCCGTTACTAGCATGGTTGTCCTATAAAGTGGCCGGTGAGTGTATAGAGCCTCATAGAAAAAAGATAGGTCCATACCACATAATGATAGAAACGGCAGCATAAATGGCCCTAATTAAAGAGATAAATGTTGTCATATATCACTGAACCCACATAGTGGTGCTAGATAGCCCCCAATGTGTTACTCCCTACAAAAGGTAGAATGCTTTTGCACATGAGTGGACCCCATCAACCTCTCGGCCAAATAGTAGCTGCTATAGTTACACCCAGGCTGCAGCAAAGCCAACTGCAGAAAAGTGGGCAGAAGAGAGGAAGAGCGCCTCGTAGAGTAAGGGTACGATAACCTGAAGCTAGAAATGTGTCGCCTATGATATTTCGTAGACACAACTCTAATATTAGGACCAAAATGAAGATGTTGCCAGTGTCTAAAGACCTACACTTGGTGCCTCTCTGAAGTGTGGGTCTTAAAGGGGTTTTCCCAACACACTCATTGATGGCATATCAGTAGGATGTGCCATAAATGTGTGATAGGTGCTGATCCTACCTATGGTACCCACATCTATCTCAGGAGCGTTTGGAATGGACAGCTAGTTGGCTCTCATACTGATTTCCATAGGAGTTTCAAATACAGCAGTGTGCACCGCTTTCCACCTGCATAGCATTCCCCTATTGACGTCCCCTATGTCACCAGGGTCACATTGTCCACCTGCTCCCTAGCCACAGCTATGGCCCTGCTAACCACTTATGTGTCTGCAGGGCAACAGTTTGCATGCGATACTTACTAGTCCAGGGAGCACCCAATTTCTACACACAGTGGACACCTTTCTGGTATTCTTGATCAGTATTAATGTGCATGATGTTGTTTTTCAGTTCTTAGAGAGTCTTCCACAGCAACCATATGAGGCAGCGTTTGATTCCAGCTATAGAGAAGAACATTGTGATGGTATTTCGGTTATAGAGTCTATGTTCTTAGTGGAGGCTAATCCGATGTGTGCTGACCCAAACCTGGTTCATGCTGAGAAAACCTGAAGACAAACGGACTAAACCATGGCACGACTCACGCTTTGCTGATCATAGCAAACATAAAGCCACTACAGATATAGTGCACACGCACCCTGACCTCTGTGACTTATGTGAACTCTTAGGGCAAATGCCACTTTGTGCCAAGGAATGTCAATGGTACCTGAACTTTACCAGACGTCTAGGCAGACAGCGATGAGTTTGTTCATGGCCGTGTGAAAACCCAGCCGAGGATGTGGGACACTTGTTTTTGCAACAACTCACTTTTTGGCTGTAGACTAATCAATTAACTTCTGTGTTGCTTGATGCTTAGATTCGGTGCCAAGGCTTTGCTAGGTTTATAGGATGGTCTTGTTCTTCAGTGGGTTGCACTTTGTGGCCCATATACTGATGTGATTGTGATCATAGACTCCTGAAAGTTCGGTAATTTAGGCTTTCAGTTACCTATGGTTCTCACTTGAGTAGAGGGTGGAGGTGTGAGGCTGAATTCATCGCTCGGGTTCCACGAGTGGTGTCTGGGCTTGGGAAGGTCCATCAGCTCAAAGGAGATGGGCACATACCAAGTAGATTTATCTTTAATACAGGTTGTTAACCTCAGATAATGTCAGACTATGTATAAAGTCATCATATTTTAAAGTGAACATTTCACAGCTCTCTCTAGAGCAGGGGCGTAAAACTAATTTCCACCCAGGGCCATATTAGCATTACGGCTGACCTCAAAGGGCCCTTGGAAGGCCTAGGAGTGTGTCTTAGGGGACTTTGGCAGGGCTGTCTGAGCTGTGCCACCGCCTGTTCATTGCTAAACAGATCACGCTCCATCGCTTCTGTCAAGTGACTGTGTTCTCCAAGGAAAGTGGAGTGAATATGGACCTTGTCTATCCCTGCTCGCTGTGTCTAAGCTTTCGCAGGTCACACACAATGACATGGTGAGCCGGATTTAGCTGGAGCTCTGAATTCAAAATGGTGCCTGTGCCTTGTGTTGTCACTGCCAATCATCATGTACAGATATCTGACCAATTTATTTCAAATCAAACCAATATTAATCGGGGTTGCTGTGTGTAAATGGCCAATTGCTCTGATTGGTGTTCTTGTAGAAGAGAATGATTTCAGTCTGGCGTGTATGAATACAGATCCTATGACACGAGAATGGATTCTATGCTAACAAAATATCTGTGAGTGTAAACAGCAACTCAACCCAATTCCATCATCTGTAATTGGTCAGGAATCTTTGAGCATAAACCCAGCATTATATTTGGGGACAGGGTGGAAATGGAGAAGCAGATAGCAATATCTATTACTGGTTTAGGCCTCGGACAATGTAAGGAAGGGAGTAGCTGCTAGGTGGTTGAGCTCAGGGGTGCAGAGGTAGCAGCCACCACCGGGCCCTGGAGCCTGAGGGGGCCCAAAAGCCCTACTGCCACATAAGGAGATACCAGCATTGTAAGTGGCACCTGGCAGCTGGGGACCCATTTCACTTTTTGCACTAGGGCCCCGGAGCTTCAAGTTACGCCTCTGGTTGAGCTCATCATGGTGGATCCTGTGTCGTGATCGAACCTATCTCCATGTGTGTGAAACCTCATGTGTTCATGTCGAAGTTATCAACTTCCACTTGTTTAATGCTAACTCAATGATTTACAGAGTTTTCCACAGAAAATAAGGATTTGTTATTTGCCCACAGTCACTTCAGGATCATTGGACTGGCAATATCTGCTGTGATAACAGAGACTACCCATGTTGTAGACCGTTACACGCTCAGTGCGCTTGGTGTAGGAGAGCGCTCTTTAAGGCTTATAAGAGGCCACTATACCAGTCAAGAACCTCATATATAGTGCACTTTTTCCTAATTTAGTCAAGGCAGGACCTCAAAAGGGCAGCCCTCCCTTTTGGGAAACAACAACCCCATCATGCATTTTATAATCATAACAGGGGAATGATGGGATTGGGGTTTCCCAACACTGGGGGGGGCCCACAGTTTGAGATATTTTCAAAGGAGTAGAGAACTAGGGGTTTCCTTCACCCCTTACAATTTTTTCCCAATGGGCCCCTCAGGAACATTTGTATAGCAAATAATTTATTTCAGCACATGAAAGTGGTATTCTCATCACAGCAAGTGCTGCTGGAAAGGCGATTAGTGTAAAGTAAGCAATTTTCAAATGTATCTTTAAAAAAAAAAAAAAAACATGGATTCTTTACCTAATACAGGCTTTTTTGCACCTTCAAATTTTTCCTTACCCAGGTTTCTGACCACCACTGTTGGGGTTTTTATTGGCCCCTAATGCAGTGCTATCAAAGACTGTCTGGAGAATAGTTTCCTATGGCCGGACCGAGGAGAGGAAGAGGGAGTGCACACGTGTCGTTATCCCAGACTCAAGCAATGTCATTATCGCCTCACTGAAAGCCACCAATGGTGGGCAGTAACAAAAGCAAGTTAAAGGTGAAAAAAGGCCTGAATTTTGGAAAGCTACATTATTTTTAAAATTTCTTAAATTTACCAATTTTGGCCCCTTCCAGCGGCACTTGCTGTGATAGGAATACCCCTTTAGGTTGGTACTTTACCAGAGAAGGGGACACTTTTTCCAATTATAACCAGTAGTTAATTTTTAGTAAGGTTTAAAAGATAATATAAAAGGGGTTTTTTAATAAGAAAAACGACAACTGATTTTATCGAATGAGGTTAAAATTGCTGGTGCCATCCTAAATAATAGTCATAGGTGGAGCCCTTTACATCCTGCCAAAACAGACTGTTAAGTGGGTATGAGTGGTCTGAAAAATTGCATTAATTGCATTATTGTATAAAGAAAGTGGCAGGAGGCTGGAAAGCGTCGCTGGTTGGCCCCCCTTGGAAAGGGTGCCATTTGCGCTGTGATAAACCCGTTCAATTATTCTGTCTTCGCCAATTATTTTCTATGTTTACATGTTGCATATTGATAGGAAATGATTCCGTAAGGGGGGTATGTATTGCAATTGGGCAGAGGGGGGCCAGGGCCAAGAACTACATGGTAAAACCTCACACAGTTCACCTCGGTTAAACAACCTCTCTTCTCATTACTCCTCTGCCTCTGGTTACCCATCACACAGAGAATTCAGTTACTAACCATGACATACAAGGCTCTCCATAACCTGTCCTTCCATACATCTCTGCCAGAAACCTCTCCTCACGCAATCTCCGATCCTCTCAGGACGTCCTTCTCTGCTCTTCTCTTGTGTGTTCCTCCTACAACCGCCTTCAGGACTTCCCCCGAGCATCCCTTCTACTATGGAACTTAACCCAACACATCAGACTCTCATCCACCATTGAAACCTTCAAGATTAAGGTGAAAACCTACCTAAATCTCTGCTGTCACTTTACTTCCATACACGCCATACACGAAGCGTCTTCCTTTCTTAAAATTAAAGCAGCCAGTTTTCTATTTGACAACCCCTTTAAGTTTAAAGGACAAAAAATTCTCGAATAAGCGTCCCCCTACTGCCCCGTGGCTTCAACACATCTACCCAAGCCAATGGCTTTGGAGTACTTTGAACTTATAGTAACCTACATTATACACATACCTATTCTCCGACTTTCAAAACGTCCCTTTAATTTGTGATTAATAACATACAGAAGGATTAATAACATGACAGAAATGCACTAACTATAAATAAAGGTATTTTTTATATGTGGTGGTCACTTTTCATTTCAAGACTGTAGAAGCTACTGATACGTTGTAGAAATCAACCAAGTTCCTTGTCCTCTTGGTTCCCTTCATGTGCGGTTGGAGACTTACCAGTGGGCAAAGGCATGGACAAAATGGATGCCGAGGTAGGAGGGATGGCGGTGAGTGCCCAAAACCTCCTCTGGATGGCTGTGAGGGGTAAAACCCCTCAAGCTGTGAGGGCCCAAAAACCCCCTCTGGGTGGCTGGGGAGGGGGCCCAAAAACCCCCTCGGAGGCTTTTGGGGCCCAAAACCTCCTCTTGATGGCTGTGAGGGCCCAAAACCTCCTCTAGATGCTGTGAGGGCCCAAAACCTCCCTAAGGCTGTAGGGGCCAAAACTTCCTCTGGATGGCTGTGAGGGCCCAAAACCTCCTTTGGATGGTTGGGAGGGCCCCAAAACCTCCCTGGATGGTGTGAGGCCTAAAAACTTCCTCTGGATGGCTGTGAGGACCAAAACTTCCCTGCAAAACGCTGTGAGGGGCCCAAAAACCTCCTCTAGATGGCTGTGAGGGCCCAAAACCTCCTCTGGATGGCTGTGAGGGCCCAAAACTTCCTGTTCATCGGTGTGAGGTCCCAAAACCTCCCTTTAAGGCTGTAGGCCCAAAAAAACCCCCTCACGGCTCTAGGCCCAAAACCCCCTCTTTATGCTCTGAGGGCCCCAAACCCCTCGGAGGGTTTGGGGGGCCCAAAACTTCCTCTGGATGGCTGTGAGGGCCCCAAAAACCCCCTCGGGGTGGGGTTAAAGCCAAAACTTCCCCTGCACGCTGGAGCCCAAAACCCCTCTAGATGGCGTGAGGACCCAAAAATTTCCCCTTTCACGGGTGGAGGGCCCAAAACCTCCTCTGGATGGTTCTGAGGGCCCAAAACCTCACGGGTGGCTGGAGGTCCCAAAACCTGCTCTGGATGGCTGTGAGGTCCCACAACTTCCTCTGGATGGCTGTGCGGGCCCACAACTTCCTCTGGATGGCTGGGGCGGGTCCAAAAACCCCCCTGGATCGTGGGGCCCACAACTTCCCCCCGGATGGCTGTGAGGGGCCCCCAAACCCCTCCCCTTTAAACACCTTCCCCTTTTTAATGGCTTATAGCAGGTAGAGTCCATTTAGCAAATTTTTTCATTAACCCGAACCTCATGCAGTAAAACAGCATTTGCATTTATGTTTTATTTTATTCTGTTTTATTGAATTGTTATAAAAGTAATTACAAAGTGTAAATAAATAAGACCATGAAAAATTGCAACATTATATCAAGTTATCGACAAGTAAAGGTTTTACAAGGTATTAAAAAAAGGTGCACAGGATGAGAAAAACAGCGCCACATGTGTCCACAGGTTGTATTTGGTATTGCAGCTCCAATCAGTTTATTGGAACGGAGTTGTAATACTAGGCTTTTTTTTTCTTTAGAAGCAAGTAGCCTTGTTTTTCTGTTCTTGTACAACCCATTGAAGTTAAGATATATATATATATATATATATAATATATTTTATATATAATATATATATAAAATATATATATATATATATATAAATATATATATATATATATAGACGGTAATAGTGTCAAGCTGTAGCATATCAGAGCTAGGAATATATATAATAAGAAAATGGAAGTAACATGAAGATATATGGGATGTCTACAGCCATGGTCTTCAATTGCTGTAAAACTACAACCCTAGACAGGCACGCTCATAGGACCAAATGTATGAAAATTGTCTAGGTCTAAAATTCACTTTGTTGCCCATGGCAACCCATCAGAGCTCCCCTCTCACTCATATACTGCTTTGCAAAAATGAGTGGGGCGCTCTGCGTGGTTGCTATGGGCAACAAAGTGAATTTTAGACCTAGACCATTTTCATATATGAAGTTGCCAACTTTTGAAGGTGTCTTTCAAGCACCAATTTTTTTCACATCCGTAAGTCCTGTTTGCCACTTAAAAGCGGTTTGAAAAATGAATATTTTTATGTCGCTTTATTCTAAAGATCCAAAACTTTTTTTTATTTTACCGTTGATGGAGCTGTATGGTTTTTTTATTTGCGGTCATGATTTTTGATTAATTTTTTTTTAGTCGTTTCTTAGATGAATGAGCAAAATAAATAGTTTTTTATTGCTTTTTTGTGGCTTTCACCATATGTTCTAAATAACATGTTAGGTTTATACACTGGATCCTTACGGACGGGGGCGATTCCATTTGGGTAAAAAAATTTTTAAATTTTTATTTGATTTTAAGAACAGTTTTTTTTTGGGTAAACGCTTTTATGTTTATTTTATTTATATGTTAAAATCTTTTCTTTACGTTTTTTTTTTTTTTTTTACTTTCATAGTATATAGCAATAAAATAATGTACAGTTACGTTTTGCTGTGTATTATGCATGTGAGGCTTTGTCTCCAAAAGAAGTATGTTGGAATCCACGTGGATTTTGACTCAAAATTCTCATCTAAAAACTAAAGTAAATAACTCTTGACATCAGTAAATACGCATTGTGTTGCGGGGGCCGCCAACAGGGGGTACAGCCAGTACTCCTGTATAGGGCCCGGTGAAACAAGGGGCCCGCTGCAAGCGGGCCCCCCTTGTTTCACAAACTAGCTTTTTGAGAAGAAAAAACGGGCCCCGCGGCATTACTGACGTCCGCGGGGGCCCGTGCGGCTCAGCGTGGAGGAGGGGGGGGGCCGCGCCTGAGTCATTGGGGCAGAGGGGGGCTTGATTACACACACTGGAGGGGGGGGGGGGCGCTTGAGTCACAGGAGCGCCCATACCTTAACAGAGCTGCACAGGGTCTCACTCATTTTAGACCCCTTGCTTGTGCTGGATGGGATCACCCCCCCTCCTTCTCTTCTGTGGGGAGCTTCGCGACTCCTGCCGCAAGAGGATCTCCTCACGGACGACAGAGGGTAAATGAGTAGACGGGGCTGCAGCCCCTGTTAAAGTTAATTAACTGGATTAGGGGCGCTCCTGGACCCCAGAGCCGGCCCCCCCCAATTTGTGATAGTCAAGCCCACCTTGCCCAGCACCTCCTCTGGGGGGCCCTCAGACCCACCCGCCCAGCACCTCCCCCTGGGGCCCTCACGCCCAACCCCCCCGCACCCCCTCCCCGGGCCCCTCACACCCCCCCCTGCCCAGACCTCCCCCCTGGGGCCCCTCAGCAGCCCACCCCGCCCACACCCCTCCTTTGGGCCCCCCACGCCCAAACCCGCCCAGCACCTCCCCCTGGGGCCCCCTCAGCACCCCCCCTGCCCAGCACCTCCTCCTGGGGGCCCCTCACACCCACCCTGCCCAGCACCTCCCCCTGGGCCCCCCCAGAGCCCCCCCCTGCCCGCACCTCCCCCTGGGGCCCCCCGCAGCCCCCCCTCCCCGCCCTCCCCCCCCGGGGCCCCTCACAGCCCACCCTGCCCAGCCCTCCCCCCGGGGCCCCTCAAAGCCCCCCTGCCCAGCACCCCCCCCTGGGGCCCCTCACAGCCCACCCGCCCAGCACCTCCTCCTGGGGCCCCTCAGCACCCCCCCGCCCAGCACCCCCCCCTGGGGCCCCCCAGCAGCCCACCCTGCCCACCACCTCCCCTGGGGCCCCTCAGCAGCCCACCCTGCCCAGCACCTCCTCCGGGGGCCCCTCAGCAGCCCACCCTGCCCAGCACCTCCTCCTGGGGCCCCTCAGCAGCCCACCCTGCCCAGCACCTCCCCCTGGGGCCCCTCAGCAGCCCACCCTGCCCAGCACCACCCCCGGGGGCCCCGCAGCAGCCCACCCAGCCCCGCACCTCCCCCTGGGGCCCCTCAGCAGCCCACCCTGCCCCAGCCCCCCCACCTCCTCCAGTGCCCCCACCTGGGCCTCAGCTGTGTTGGGCACCTTCCCCTGGGACCCCTCTGAAGCCCCCCACCTGCCCTAGTGCCCCAACCTGGTCCCAGCTGTTTGGGGCCCCTCTGAAGCCCACCCCGCCCCAGCACACCACACTGAAACACCGGGGGCCCCCCCCTCAACCACCCGCCACCCTCCCGGGCACCCGCTGTGTGGGGCCCCGTGTAAGCTCCTGCGCCAGCGCCCCCGGGGCCCTAGCTGTGCAGGATGCCTCTGGGGCCCTTCAGAAGCCCACCCTGCCCAGCACCTCCCCTGGGGCCCTTCAGAAGCCCACCCTGCCCAGCACCTCCCCTGGGGCCCCCCTGAAGCCCCCCACCTGCCCTAGTGCCCCAACCTGACCCCCGCTGTTTGGGGCCCCTCTGAAGCCCACCATGCCCCAGTGCCCCCTCCCCTCTGGGCCCTAGCTGTGCGGGGTCCCTCTTAAGTCGTCTAGTCTGGACCGAATGGAGAAGAGAAGGGAAAGTGAACGACTGGTCCGATGAGACGTCACCAGTGAGTCACTAAATGTATCTGCACTCTGTGCACCTGTATCTATCCCTATAATACCCCTGTAATATCGGTCTTATTGAATTATATTCACTAACAGTACGGTGGTATTGTTCAGTATTTTTCTGGTAGTGATATGTGGGGGTATTATATGGTCTTTGTAATTGTTATTTGCCAATTGGCTGGAGATACGGGTTTGGTCGTAACATAATAGTGGTGCATGTGGCATTTTTTCTGGCCCTTTGTTACGACGCCCCCGCCAATATTGATAAACTGTAAAATTAAAATATAAGGACAATTGCATTTTTTTTTCTCGGGTTGGGACTGTTGAGTGGGGGGCAATGGGGGCTGATTGAGGGGGGGCCCCGAGCTTCAGTGTTTGGGGCCCGAAATTTCTGATGGACCCCTGTGTATTTTGATACAAGGTATTTTTGGGGTGGGTTTTCACCATCAGAAGGCTAAAAACCTTGTGTAGAACACGGCGTGTGGTTTTTAATATGGATTCATATCCAAAACCACTTAGAAATTAATGGGACTTGTTCCTGACTGTAAATCCCATGAAATTAACATGGAAATACCGCTGAAAACCGATTGTCTGACCAGTTTTCAACGCCAAATTAACAAAAAATTTTTACTTGTCGTTTGGTTATACCCTGATAGGCAGCTTATTTCACTCTGCCTATATCAGCAGAGCATTAGAGTATGTTCACACGGCGTACTGCGGCACGTACGGTACACGGCGCAATACACTGGGTGTTTTAGGCTATGTTCCCCGGCTTATTTGGGACGTATCTGCCCGCATTTTGCCCGTACTGTAGAAATACGGAAAACCCCCAGTCATTAGGTAATCTCAGTTCTCATAGAAAACTTGGATTATGTCTCCTCTCTCTGCCGCACAATACGGCGAGCGGGGAGAGAAGTGACATGTCAATTATTCAGGCGTATACCCCCGAAAACAATGCATTCTAGGGGGGCCGCCCGCCCCCGCCCCGTACACACGGCGTTTGCAGGGCGAAATTTTCCTGCAATTAAGCCGTGTGAACTTGCCTTAGAAGATGTATGGACGCATATTTCCCCAAAGCGCAGGGGGTGCGGGGGCCCCCATTTACTTGTCCATTATCCCGGCAGAAAAAGTTGCGAAACAGTGACATGTCACTTCTCCCAGCATACAATGTGTTGTATGCTGGGGGGGAGGGAATTTCCCTAGTCTCCGTGGGAACTTTCCCCAACGGCCTCTGTAAGGCAGCCCTGGCAACTCTCAGTATCCAGTGATCCCTGGGGTTTTGATTGACAGAATGAGCCAGCTCCCTCTGTCAACCACCTAGATGCCGTGAATGCTATAAACCCACAGCATCTAGGTGGTTAAATAGTGCATAAACAGAATAGTGGAAGCCTAGTAGTATATTTAAACTGGGCCCCATGTGGTGGCGGACATGCTTCTAAACCCACATCTTTTACCCCAAATTTTTCTAGGGAAAGGAGGATTTCTTTTTTTGGTATTTTCCGAAAAACCGGGGGTGTTTGGGAAAAAAGCCAGTTTTGGGAGCTGGAGTCCTGCAAGAGCTGGAGAACCACAAATGAAAGCATTAGGTGCAAAATTTCACTGGCATCACAAAGACATTGCTGCCTTATCCCTTTGCCAGGGAAAAGTATTGCAGTCCTCCAGGATGTCATAGACCTCTAGAGAGAACAGGTGGCGTGTCCCGGCATAGTCTGACATTGTCCAATCAGTGCAGTCAGTGTGTGCAGGGACACACCCCTTTAAAAAACTAAAACAGTAACACCCACTTGACTGATTCAGTAATAGATTTCTAGGAGGAATAACAGGGGAACAGCACAACACAGCGATATAAGAGAAGATGCTCCAGAATTGTTATATCACAGGAAACACAAGGATTTACTAAAATGGGAACCTCCAACTGTATAGGAGTAAAACAGTAAGATATTGTTGATCAAGAGGAAGAAGACCTGATTTCCAAAGGTAAGTCGATTAAGATGAGGAAAATAAATAGTATCATTGTAAGGAAAATTAGGGAGGATTAGGTAGTAGTATATACAAAGCAAAGGCAAGGTCCATATTACGATCTACATTAGGGGCCTAAAAATCACTAGTGCAAAAAAAATAAACGGAGCCTGCTCGCCCCAAATACCCGAGGGGGGGCGTTAGAATAACGGTAACAAAAGGGATTGTGTAGAAAATATGTTTTTTGCGTATGGCCCAACCTTTTTTTTTTGACCCCACCACCCTGTGGTTTTATGCCAAACATCTTACCTCAACGGGGGCCCTCCCGGGGTGGTGCCACCTGTACCAAAAGAGGCCTTAAATGTCAAAATAACCTTCTATTATGCGGCGAATTTTGGCGCATCCTGCCCCCATCATGCCTGCAGTGTAGACATTTTCTATAGTGACATCACAGCCAAATATTTTCTTTAACATTTCAGAGCATTTTCAGTTATTTTGGGGTAAGAATACCACTTTAAATATGAACATTTTAATGTAAACAGCTATATAGGCCTATATAAAATAAGGTAAGTAGAAAATGGGGAAAGGACTATTCCCAGTCAGTTTTCCTCATTTCTAGTCTTCCCTTATAGGTCATGAATTGAAGATTTTCCCTTAAGGGGTTTTCACAACTAACCCTTAAATTGAAAAGGGACGCAACAATCCGGCCTTAAAAGGGGTTTATGTTACAAAAAATGTCTCAGATTATGGGGCAGTAAAAATAGCATTTTTGTAATTGGGTTGCATTACCTCTGTCACTTTGGTTTTGCGATATGGCCTCTGAAATTGTCTTCTATTTCTGCTGTTGGGTCAGAACGCCCCCGGGCGATTCCGCACCCTAGACACCCCCCTGCAGTGTTTGGCTGGCTGACATTTATTCAGCCTTTGGGGGTAGCCCAGACAGGAAACGCCCCCCCCACGCCCCCCGCGCGGATTGGCTGCCTGCACACTCTGGTTTACTCCCCTCGAGCTGTTAAAACGATGTGAAAAAAGGGTCTGCTGGCCTATGTACATCTCCCGTTTGGGTCAATGTTCGGGGGCAATGACTGCCTGTTTAAGGGGCTTTTGCCAAAGGGGTTGTTTAACCTCCTCACGATCCGCCCTTAAGGGTCCCACTTGGAAAAAAGGGTTTGTTCCCAAATCGAATGAAACTCCCCTTTTATGACGTCATCACCTGTAGTGTAAAACATAAGGTTTAAAAACTGTCTGAAATAAGCTGTTTGTATAGTGCAGTGCTAGGGAAAAACCCGAAACAGAGGTTGGGAGTTCAACCCTTTCAGTTTTTTTTTTTTTTTAAAAAATTTGTAACATAGTAAAGTATAAAAATAATGTGTAGAATCTATAAATTTTTTTCATATCACACAAAAAGCTTCCCTTATTTTTCCCTACCCTTGCAGTCAACCAAGCACTTCCAACATACGTGATAGAAGCAAAAATTTTATTTGGGGGATGAGATATGTATGGGGGCATGTATGTGTATATAATCATTTAAGAGTTAACATTTTTTTGGTCTCTCTACATATGGTAGAATTTGGGGGAAAAAAAAAATATACCCCCGGAGGGGACTAGAACTCCAAACCCCCTTTGTTGTAAAAAACAATAACGACATGCTAACCTCTGCACCCCCCCGCCCAAGTTATTAAAGGAGTAGGGCCTTCTCTCAAAGCTGATTTGCTTCTCACCCCATTGTTTTCACTCACGTGTCTTTTGACAGCAAGCAGAGGATCTTTACTTGAAGCGGGACATTTGTAGTTGAGTAAAGATCTCTGCCTGTTGTCAGTACAATTTGGATAAACCCACTAGAAGTAACAGCTGCTGGCTTTCAGTTGTGGTGTAAACTATATGACAGGTGCTTGCTGGGTTTGGACCCTCAAGGCTGCAGACATAAGCAGGCAGGAGCTACAGAGCTGTTATATCCAGACAACCTTCTGCAATCCCCTGCTTTAAACAAAATGATGATGTCACAGTTCTTCAGTGAGGGAGACACGCCTCCTGGGAGGAGAGACAGCCTGCTGACAGGAGAGACACCCCCTGGATTTCAAAACGCAATCTGAAAAAATTAGCTGAACAGCACGAGCAGCTCAAACGATAACACCCTTTTAAGCCAGCCAAACATTTTCCTTACAGCGACCACTACTGGTAAACGGTAGTATTGCATGGTGGACAAATAAATGGTCGTCCAGGTAACATATAGACGGGCGACATGTATGATTTTTGCCACCCAGACTCCATTTTTTGCGCGCATTAGTAGAGTAGAATGCGCCCGAAGCTATGAACCTGTTCCACTGCGGATCATAGATTTAGTGCTTTCTAGCTACAAAGCGCTGGGTGTTTTAAGGACTAAAGCTAAAAAACAATACCCTAGGGGACACAAAGGATATGAAAATACCCTTTTTGATCAGCCCTGATTCCCAGGTCTCCAGGGGCACTGAGCAGAACTGCTCCTTACCAAATATATTCACAACCTCATCAGAATTATCTTAAGTCCGGGACATCAATATGGAAAAGGGATTGGAATAACCAGAACATTTCTTCATCTGTGCTGGATAACACCATCCTATGGGACAGCCCAGCGGTTGTTCACTCCATCAGTCCTATCCCACTACAGAAATCACACATTTACAGGGAACCTGTTAGCAGAGCCCCCCCCCAAAACCTCTTAACAGCGCTAAATAAGTGCTCGAGGGACAAGTACATTCGCAGTTTTGCTATGATAAATCCATAATTAAAACATAGCTGAGAACATAGTTACATAGTTAGTACGGTTGAAAACAGACACGTGTCCATCAAGTTCAACCAAGGGTGGGGAAAATGTGGGTGAAGGGAGAGAGACAAGGAGTTCAAGCCCAGACTCCCCACTGGTGAATGCCCTGAAACCCACAAGGCAAGAACCAATCTGCTCCAATGGAGACCCCATCTCTGACCCCAGAGCCTCCACCAGCCAGGATCCAAAACATAATCGTTTATCCAGTCATGGACCATATGCTAATGAGTCCTTAAGAGTCCACTGGGCGGTCATCCCTCAATGAGGTGTCCTGAGCTATTCCTGGCCACCCCTCACCAACCTCACTCCTTGATTTAGGTTTCCTGCCTCATCTGAAGTCCTTTCCAGAAGATGTCAATAAAAAGCAGAGGATATAGGTCAAGAAGGAGGAAAATGGGGGTCGATAACTCAGGACACTTTAGTGAAGAATGAACGCCCAGAGGACACTTAATGATTCATCAGCTTATGATGCGCAACTGAACTGAAGATATGCTCAGGTCATGAGAGCAAAAAAGGGGAAGACTGAACTTGGTCCGAGCACATATTAAGCGTTGTTAAGAGTTTATAGGGGTACAATCTGGTGACAGGTTTAACAAAAACAAAGACCTATGGAAAACAGAAAATTGCTGTCATGCTGCGGCCTTTTCTTCTGTCTCTTCTAATACAAACGTCAGCTGCTCACAGGACTCCCCACATTCCTCACTTGTCGGGGGAGGCAGGTAAGGGGCGCTGTAGAATGGCTTACTCAAAAACTGCAGGGGAAACAAAGAATGTACACAATTAGCTGAAAAATGTATGTATTATCTATTTACTGTACACCAATATCAAGCTTTATTCTATTTATCTCTATCTATCTATCTATATCTGCTTCCATCTATCTCTCTGTCTATCTCTATCTGCATCTATCCATCTGTCTATCTATTCTATTTATCTCTAGCTATCTACCTATCTCCATCTTCATCTGTCTAGCTATCTACATTTATCTGTTTATCTAACTAGCTTTCTCTATCCTATTTTTTTCTCTAGCTATCTACCTATCTGTATCTTCATCTATCTAATATGTACATATTTATATATATATATATATATATATATATATATATATATATATATATATATATAGCTAGCTCTCTCTATTCTATTTATATATCTCTGTCTAACTACAGTATCTCACAAACGTAAGTACACTCCTCACATTTTTTTAAATATTGTATTATATATTTTCATGGGACAACACTGAAGATATGACACTTTGATACAATGTACACTACCGTTCAAAAGTTTGGGGTCACTTAGAAATTTCCTTGTTTTTGAAAGAAAAGTACAGTTGTTTTCAATTAAGCTATAATTAAATGATTCAGAAATCCACTCTATACATTTTTTAATGTGGTAAATGACTATTGTAGCTGCAAACGTCTGGTTGTTTATGCAATATGTACATAGGTGTATAGAGGCACATTTCCAACAACCATCTCTCCACTGTTCTAATGGTACATTGTGTTTGCTAACTGTGTAAGAAAGCTATTGGATATTTTGAACACCCTTGAAAACCCTTGTGCAAGTATGTTAGCACAGCTGAAAACAGTTTTGCTGATTAGAGAAGCTATAAAACTGACCTTCCTTTAAGTTAGTTGAGAATCTGGAGCGATACAGTTGTTGGTTCGAATAAAATCGCAAAATGGCCAGAAAAAAGAGAACTTTCATGTGAAATTCGACAGTCTATTCTTGTTCTGAGAGATGAAGGCTACTCCATGCGAGTGTACTACTTCCTTCAAAGGAGAGCACAAACAGGCTCTAACCATAGTAGAAAGAGAAGTGGGAGGCCCCGCTGCACAACTGAGCAACAAGACAAGTACATTAGAGTCTCTAGTTTGAGAAACTGACGCCTCACAGGTCCTCAACTGGCAGATTCCTTAAATAGTAGGCGCAAAACACCAGTGTCAACGTCTACAGTGAAGAGGCGACTCCGGGATGCTGGCCCTCACGGCAGATTGGCAAAGAAAAAGCCATTTCCGAGACCGGCTAATAAAAGGAAAAGATTAATATGGGCTAAAGAACACAGACATTGGACAGAGGAAGATTGGAAAAAAGTGTTATGGAGAAGAATCGAAGTTTGAGGTGTTTGGATCACACAGAAGAACATTTGTGAGATGTAGAACAACTGCAAAGATGCTGGAAGAGGCCTGACGCCATCTGTCAAGCATGGGTGGATGTATTCTGGGTTGTGAGTGGTCATGTGATGGCTGGGTGGCTTTGGTGCTGGTAAAGTGGGAGATTTGTACAAGATAAAGTGGATTTTGAATAAGGAAGGCTATCACTCCATTTTGCAATGCCATGCCATACCCTGTGGGGGGCGCTGGATTGGAGCCAATTACATCCTGCAACAGGAAATGACCCAAAGCACATCTCCAAATGATGCAAAAACTATTTAGGGAAGAAACAGGCAGCTGGTATTCTATCTGTAATGGAGTGGCCAGCGCAGTCCCCAGATCTCAACCCCATTGAGCTGTTGTGGGAGCAGCTTGACCGTATGGTACACTAAAAGTGCCCATCAAACCAATCCAACTTGTGGGAGGGGCTTCTGGAAGCATGGGGTGAAATTTCTCCAGATTACCTCAGCAAATTAACAGCTAGAATGGAAAAGTCTGCAATGCTGGAATTGCTGCAAAGGGAGCGACGAAAGCAAAGTTTGAAGTAGAAAATTATTATTTCAAATAAAATAATTATTTCTAACCTTGTCAATGTCTGGACGAGATTTCTAGTCATTTTGCAACTCATTTTATAAATAAAGTATCAGGAAAAACACAAAATTATCTGGGTGACCCCAAACTTTTGAACATTAGTGTATAGTCAGTGTACAGCTGTGTAAATTCGGTGTGCCCTCAAAATAACTAAAAACAGCCATCAATGTCTAAACTGTTGGCAACAAAAGTGAGTACACCGCTAAGCGAGAATGGATAAACTGTGCCCAAAGTGTCAATATCTTGTGTGGTCACCATTATTTTCCAGCTCTGTCTTAACTCTCTTGGGCATGGAGGTCAGTAGAGCTTCACAGGTTGCAGCCACTGGAATCATCTTCCCTCCTCCATGACGACATCACAGAACTGGTGGATGTTAGAGATCTTGTGCTCCTCCACCTTCCGTTTGAGGATGCCCCACAGCTGCTCAATAGGGTTTAGGTCTGGAGACATTTTTGGCCAGTCCAGCACCTTTACTCTCATTTTCTTTAGCAAGGTAGTGGTGGTCTTGGAGGTGTTTGGGGTCGTTATCATGTTGGAATAATGCCCTGTGGCCAAAAAGGGAGGGGATCATGTTCTGCTTCAGTATGTCACATTATATGTTGGCATTCATGGTTCTCTAAATGAATTGTAGCTCCCTATAGCTGGCGGCACTCATATAGCCCCAAACATTGACACTCCCACCACCATGCTTGACTGTAGGCAAGACACACTTGTCTGTATTCCTCACCTGGTTTTGTCACCACAAATGCTTGACACCATCTGAACCACATAAGTTTATCCTGGTCTCATTATGGTTCCAGTAATCAATGTCCTTAGTCTGCTTGTCTTCAGCAAAATGTTTGTGAACTTTCTTGTGCATCATCTTTAGAAGAGGCTTCATTCTGGGATGACAGACATGCAGACCAATCTGATGCAGTGTCTGGCGTATGGTTTGAGCACTGACAGGCTGAATGCCCCCCACCCGTTTAACCATTGCAGCACTCATATATTTAGATTGAAAAGACAATCTCTGGATATAATGCTGAGCACGTGCATTAAACTTCTTTGGTTGACCATATTGAGGTCTGTACTAAGTGGAATCCATCTTGTTAAACCACTGTATGGCCTTGCACACGGTGCTGCAGTTCATATTCAGGGTGTTGGCAATCTTCTTATAGCCTAGGCCTTCTTTATGTAGAGCAACAATTCTTTTTTTTCAAATCCTTAGACAGTTCTTTGCCATGAGGAGCCATGTTGAACTTCCAGTGACCAGTATGAGAGAATGTGAGAGCGTTAACACCAAATTTAACACACCTGAGAACTTGTAACACTAATGAGTCATATGACACTATAGAGGGAAAATGGCAAATTGGCAACAATTTGTCTTAGGGGTGTACTTACTTTTGTTGCCATCGGTTTAGACATTGATGACTGTGTATTGAGTTACTTTGAGGGCACACCAAATTTACACTGTTATAACAAGATGTACCTGACTACTTTACATTTTATCAAAGTGTCATATCTTCAGTGTTGTCCCATGAAAAGATATAATACAAGATTTACAAAAATGTGAGGGGTGTACTGACTTTTGCGAGATACTGTAGATAAATAGAGACATATAAATAGAATAGATAAACAGAGAAAGATATATAGATAGATACATTTAGAGAGATAGATGAAGTTAGAGATAGTTAAAAAGCTAGAGATAAATAAATAGGATAGATAGATATAGATTGATGCAGATACAGATAGATAGATATCTTTATCTATTTAGCTATCATTCTATCCTGATGTGATTTTGTCAATATTATTATATTAATGATGTGTTTTTCTTTTATTGCAGACTAAGACCCAGTTCACATGGTGGAATTTCATGTGGATTTCTGCATGGAATCCGTATCCTATTATTTTTAATGGGAATCTGCACCATGTATAGTACATATTTTACCAATATCTGTCTGCTTATCTCATCTTCTATCTATTTA
Source organism: Phyllomedusa bahiana (assembly GCA_025379985.1). Lineage (NCBI taxonomy): Eukaryota > Metazoa > Chordata > Amphibia > Anura > Hylidae > Phyllomedusa > Phyllomedusa bahiana. The sequence goes on along the minus strand of JAODAL010016611.1, from coordinate 55,343 downwards.
TCTAACTGTCCTCTATCTATCACCAATTTATCTATGTCATATGGACTTGTTTTATACCTATCTCAATTTCCTGGTGCTGACAAAATGCTAACAGTATTGTGAGTTTAGACAATTTAATAAAGGGGTTGTCTAATTTATATAAAAAAAAACCTTAAAGGGGTTGTCAAACTACATTGATTTGTCCTGTTTTCTTGGTTCCATATTGAATTCAGGGGCGTGTTTACTGGCTTCTACTAGGCTGCAGCAGAAGCCAGGTCTGTAGCTATAGCGACCTGAGAAGCTGATTCAGCCCATACAAGAGGAGATATCTAGGAATAGGGAGGACACTGTTAATGGACACATATTGCAAAGTGACTTGTTTTTGCAAGATCTTTAACATAAAAAGCAACAATCCCTGTAGTGAGACAACCTTTTAAGTGTGCGTTCACACAGCAATGACAAAATACCGATCAGATTATCCGACTGGTATTTTGTTGTTCTTTTGCACATAATGGGACGTTTTTTGTCCGCGGTTTGTGGATTCGCCCGTCCCTCTCAACCATTGACATGTTTACGTTCTACCCGAAAACTGGGTGGAAGAATGAACATGTTCAAAGTTTTTCATTACGCTGGTGGCGTAAAAAAACCATCTGGCAGAAAATCTGTGCAGTGGGGACTGCTGCACGGATCTTCTTTTATAAGTCAATGTAAAAGGTTGACAGTCAGTTTATAGACGGTTTTCAAATCCAAAAACCGCTTGTAAATCCGACTGAAAACCAACGCCGTGGGCACGGGCCCTAAAAATAACAGCCATTGAGATAAAATAGCAAAAAAACAAAACTGTACTCAATACTTTAATCCCCTGGTAATTCAAAATATAAGCGCTGGCAGTTGCCCCAGTCTTTTTTTTTTACAAGCAGCAGGTGTGAGGCAACTGTAGCTAATGAGTGGCTGCACCATTGGCATGATGGCTTCTACCATATGAATGAGTGGTGTTGCCAGTAGTATGTCACATGAACATATATGTCACAGTCAGTATGACTGGAAAGTTACACAGGAGCGTGATGCCCTCCTCTATTACCCTGAACCCATGACACGATCACGGGATGCCAACCAGTTGTCATGGCTTAATAAAAGCCCCTAGTCATGCCATCTTACTGCAGAATAGTGTATATGTGACCATAGGGTGACTAAAAATATAAGTAAATAAAAGAATTTTAAAAGTACAAAAACAAGTTTTAAACAACCCATTTCCCATTTTATATGTAGAAAAAACGAAAAACAATAAAAAAAAATTGTTATTGCTGTGTCCGAAAAAGGTCCGAACTAATGAAATATAATTGTTCATCTCACATGGAGAATGATATAAAAAGAAAATAAAATACCCACAGCCAAAATTGTGTTACTTTGGTCATCTCCCTCAAAAAGTGGAATAAAAAGTCATAGCAACATAGCACCAATAAAAACTACCCTTCAGCCCGCAAAAAATAAGCCTTGACACAGGTCTATAGACAGAAAAGTAAAAAGTTATTGGCCAATGTAAATAGCCAAGCAAAGCAAATGAGAAAAAAAAAGTTTTTATTGAGGCCAAAGAGGTTGTCTTCTTTAAAAAAAATTACATATAAAGGGGGCTAGTATGGGAAACACCTACCCCCCTCCCCAAAAAAAAATGCTGTTTTTTAACTTTAGATTCTTTTCCCAACACAGGAGAGGCTCATGTTTCATTGTAGGTGGATGGAGCGTTAGCCTATATAACTCATCGATGAAGCGTAGTGGATCCCGGGGGCATATTTTGTTTTCTTGCTCTTCCCTGGCTCTATTTATATGTAGTTTTTTAAGTGGACAACCACTTTAATGTGTAACTTATACCAAATGGTGAACTCCAGAAAAACAACACAATACAAATAAATGGCCCAATTGCATTTTTCTCCTGTTTTACAATTTATTTTCTTAGTTTCCTAATACACTATATGATATATTAAATGGTACCATTAATAAAATACAAAAAGCGAGTGAAAAGTTTCAGCATCAATCCAAGTGTTATCAGTTTAAAGATCTGCAAGACTTTATTGTAAATCTATCAACGCTTCCAAACATATAGAAAAGTAGCAGACACGCTGACGCTTTTCAGGGTTGCCCCTTTAATCTGCTACTTTTCTATGATATATCTCGAAGCTTTTAAAGATTTACAATAAAGTCTTGGAAATTTTTTAACTGATAACACTTGGATTGACACTGGAACTTTTCACTTGCTACTTGGATCATTGTGGAGGTCACTTCTACCTTTCTGGGCAGCTCCAGGTGTCTTCAGTTTATGGTGAGTTGATCTTAGTGTGCTTTCACACGACGCAGTTTTGGTGCAGTTTTAATCATGCTCCAATTAAACTACCTTTATTACCAGCAGCTTCTTTCAGTTGTCTAAATTGTTCAGAAAGGTGTTTCAAGTAAGTAATCAATGACTGTGTTTGAAGTCTTGGGGATACAAACACAATAATTGATTACTCACTTTCCAAACTGTTTAGATAAGTGACAGAGGCTTGCTGGTAATAAAGGCAGGTTAATTGGAGCGCAGTTAAAACTGCACCAAAACTGCGCTGTGTGAAAGCAGCCTTACATGAACTTTATCGATTAATAAAATACAACTTCTCCCACAATAAACAAGCCCTCATATGGCTCTTAGAAAGCGGAGATAAAAAAAACAAAACAACACATTGTCGCCAAAAATTGCTTTGCCAGGAACAAGTTATAGAGGTGAGCACAAGTTTTTGTTATTTTATACCATTGGCTGCTCATTTTATTATTATTTTTTTTTATAAGTCGTGACACCCCTTCTAAGGCTATGACAGGCAATTGTAAAATACCGTCAGATTCTGTTATAGAATCCGACCAATATTTTACAATTTATCATTTTTTATAGCGTTTTTTGAATGGATTTTGTGGTTTTTATATATACGCCGCCGTTTTCAAGGGATATACGACATATAGGACATTTTCTAAGTTTTCTGAGTGGCTTGGGGACTTGAAATCCGACCTCAGAAAATCTGACTGTGTAGACTACAACTCTGATTTTCTACTGAAGATTTTGCGGTTTCTAAATACTGAATCCGCTTAAAAAATCAACAGTAAACCAGTACCGTGTAGACTTAGCCGAAGACTTTCAATCCTATGACCCAGAAAAAAAATAAATTCTAAGAAAAAATAGAATTATTTAAAGGCCAAGTACAAACCTCTTTTAGATGCTGCGGAATGGTGTATGATGGTAAGAATATATATCGCATGATTTTGTACAGCTTGATTATGACAAAGGTCAATAGAAGGATAATAATGGCTGCCAGGGTCATGGATCCAAGGAACAGCACGGCTATTTTCCATGAAGCTGTCGTACCTGGGGATGGTGCACTCTGTTAGTATCAGTACCGTGTTATAAAAGCAAAAACCTTTAAACAAACTCAAAAAATTGATGAACATGGGTTGAGTAACTACCTTGGCCTTAGTCTGTTCGTTATATGTACACCGCTAAAAATCAGGGAAAAGCAATGGCCTGCCCTTTAAACATGATACGTGCAGCCCTCGGGTAATGAATGTTCAGTTCTATAGTATTAGTCAAAATAGACTGTTAGGAATGTTGGGCAACTGGTTTTATTACCGCAGACAGCCCTACCTTGTATACATCCAACACTAGATACCCACAGAGGTTTTTTATATTCTTCCCGCCATGAACCAGAACCTGTGCCAATGATAACATATTCTAAAGAACAAATGCCCTTGGGGCTGATTTCATAGGAGATTATGCCTATCCCAATGCCAGGAATACAGACAGTTGGATTCTTGGAAATAGGGCATGAAACCAGTGGAACTAAACACAGCAAAACATTAGAATATTGTGCAATGAAACACAATACAATGGCAATAGGTGAAATAATACACAGCACAAGTGGGCAAAATCTAATATATATGACACAATGATTACCCAGTGATTTGCTCAGGGAGTGTTCCAAGACTTTTAAAAACTTCCCTACCACCACCAACTGTGCTAAAATAGAAAATTACCCCAAGCTTACGTCTCCCATCATCACTGTTCCAGCACCACCAGAGCTCCAGTGTTTCTCCCCCGGTCCCTCACTGATGACATCACCTTCGTGGATCAGATGATGCTATAGGCAATCACTGGACTGGCGATGTGACCACAGAGGTCAGTGATTGGTTGCAGCATCATGTGATCCATGAACGTGACATCATCATTGAGGATTGGAGCTTGATCTGTTCTGCAAGAGCTGGAATGGTGGTGATGGGAGAGGTGAGTATAGGTTAATTTTCTACTTTAGCACATTGAGAGACAGTAGAGAGGTTTTTAAAAAGTCTTGGAAAACCCCTTTAAGTTATTCAGATAGAGCCTAGGCTACGCATGTAAGGAGCGTGAAACAGGGTGTTTACAGAACTGAGAATGAACTGTGACTGGGTGTTACCCTGCTTAAAGGGAAAGTTATTTATTGTTTATCTCATGTTTTTATGTTAAACACATTTTTTAAGACTTTTCGGTTGTGTTAGTTTTTTATATCAGTATCATTATTTAAAAAAAAAAAAAAAATCCTGAAATATTACGATTTTCACTTTGGCCACAAGGCCTAATAATAGTCTGACACTTCCTGTTTTGTAGAGAAAACTTTTCAGCAGTCTCCTCGTTATCAGCACAGGCAGGATTACACTGAGAGGTGACACCAATGTGTATAGATAACACAGGATCCAACAGTCACAATAGGAGATGTCACAACTCCCCCTGCTCACTTTCTCTGCACAGTGAATCCTTCCCAGGTCACAGAGCCTAGAAAACTCTCCTATAGAAGTCAATGGGTCTGCTCCTGTTCACAGGCTCCTTATGTGCATGAAGCCAGGGGCGTAGCTATAGGGGGTGCAGAGGTAGCGGTCGCTACCGGGCCCTAGAGCATTAGGGGGTACAAAGGGCCCTCTACTGCATGAAGAGATACCAGTATTATAAATGGTACATGGTAAGTGGGGGTCCCTTTATGGATTTTGCACTGGGGCCCCGAAGCTTTAAGTTACGCCTCTGCATGAAGCTGCTGTAAAAAATCTCTCTAAATGAAGTTAAAAGCAGCTCAGGCAAGATGGCCGCCCCCATGATCCTATACAGACAGCAGAATTACAAAAATCTAAAACCAGAAAATAAAAACAGCTAAGAAGAGGAGACTATGGGCCACATGTATGAAACTGTTTAGGTCTAAAACTCACTCTTTTGCCCATAGTAACCTATGGGCAAAAGAGTGAGTTTTAGACCTAAACAGGTTCATACATGTAGCCCCATGTGTCAGTATTTAATTAGGGGAAAAAAATTGGCGATAGATTCCCTTTAAGAAGACTGCTCCAAAGATTGGGGTCTGTATTATCCTTTGCCCTGTGGTGTCCTAAGATGTTGTTGTGTGATGTGAACATGTGGCATTGTACTGTTTTATTGTGGGTTTGTATATGTGTGGATTAGGAACATAGTGGCACCAAATTATGTCCTTGTGGCCAAAGTAGAGGTAAACGGAGAACTGAGATGAGTCAACAAGCGTCAGAGAGAGGGAGCGCTGTGCCTGTGGACTGCTGTTTGTGCTGTGGAGGAGTTGATCCACATGATTCCACTGACTGTGAGAGACTGCGAGTAACCAGAAAGAGACAGCAGCTGACGCTGGAAGAAGAGTGTGACATCAGTGACATCTTTCACATCGGAGACTAATGAATATTGAGCACCGAAGAGGAGCCTGCTGCTGACAGAGACTAGAGTATTAGGGTAAGTTCACACGGCTTATTTTGGGGCGCATTTCGCTATGTATTGCGAGCATACTGCGCTCTAATACGAGCGAAATGCGCCCCAATCATTACGGTAATCCACAGTTCTCATAGAGAGTAAGTGACATATAATGCATGTCTATGGGGCCAGTGGGCTAGCCCCCCCTTCCCCCTCCCCCCCCCTGCGTCGCGGGAGTACGCGCCAATCAGCGCGACTGCAGAACACCCATCGTAACTGCGGGGAGTACTGTACTCCCCGCAATTAAGCCATGTGAACATACCCTAGGGCTATGTTTACATGGCAATAATTGCGGGACGTATTTTGCCCACAATTACGCCGTGTGCTCCGGAGCGGACAATACGGCGAGCAGGGAGAGGAGACGTAATCCATAGTTCTCTATGAGACCTGTGGATTACCGTACTGACTGGGACGTATCTCGCCCCGTAGTGCGTGCAATACGGCGCCAAATACGGGGCAAGATACGTCCCCTTTTAAGCCGTGTGGACATAGCCTTAGGCCATGTTCACATGCCTTATTCCCGACGGATTTGTGAGCCGTATTGAGCTCACAAATCCGCCGTGAATAAGGGGTGGGACGGGGAGGGGCCGGAGCGCGGCGGGGGCGCCGCTCCCGGCCCCATAGACAATGCATTGTTTACGGCGCGTACGCGCCGTAAATAATGTGCATGTCACTTTCTCCCCCCGCGGCGGATTCACCGAGCGGGGAGGAGCGACGGAATCCACTGTTCTCTATGAGAGCAGTGGATTACCGTAATGACAGGGACAGATAGGCGCCGTACTGCAGCACAAATCCGGCGCGGAGTACGGCACCAATCCGTGCCCAAATAAGCCGTGTGAACGAGGCCTAAGAGTGCTCATGCTATCAGGGCCGAACTCCAAGACTGTGTGCGACTAAACCATTGATAGAGGGAACAAAGACTGAAATAGTATGGTAATTGCCACAATAGAAAGGACTACCAAAACTCCTACACTGGGGAACATAAAAAAAATAAAAATATTTTGGTGTCTAGAACTTTTGACCTTATTCTGGGCATTTGAGCTGCTGAGCCCGATAATCCCATCCATTATGTTCTAGCAGCTCTAGTTTCTGAGAGGTTGATTACACGATTCTACATTGTTCTTGTAACTATTTTGTGTATAAATATGTGCAGATGAATAGAACTGGATTTGCTCAGGCACATTCATGTTTTTGTTTGCATGTGTTCTTCAAATGTTCTAAAATTTATGTCTTTTTAGTTTCACATGAATTCCCAACATTTCTTTAGTATAATGTGACCACTACTTTCAGCAGTGGAAGCCTTGGTAAGGTGGCAATGCCAGATCTCAAAAACTAGAGCTGATGGGAAAAAATGGGGTCATTTTCAGAATCAGCACCCCAAACATACTCAAAAATGCTTCCAACTTTTAAGGCACCAAAATGAGTGTTCGCCAGTATTATCTGAATTTTGTGAGAACTGCACCTGCATAACATTATTTAACCACCAAACCTGAACTGAGTAAAGCCTTTGCAAGTTCTGCAACCAAAGAACTCTACAGCGAAGCACACAAGAGGTTAACATCAGCACACCCATTTGACCAGAACCACCTTACCTCTTTTATGTGTAAGGCCATGTTCACACGGCTTAAAATGGGACGTATTTCAGTCCGTAATTTTGCGCCGTACTGCCGAATTACGGCTGGAATACGTCCCAGTCATTACGGTAATCCACAGTTCTCATAGAGAACTATGGATTATGTCTCCTCTCCCCGCTCGTATACGCGCTGCTAGTAATGATAGTCTATGGGCCGGCGAGGTGCCGGCCCTCCCGCTCCCGCCCCGCCCACACGGCATAAATTGCGGGGCGTAATATGGCCACACAGCATAGGACAAAAAACCGTCAGAAACCCGACGGCTTTTAGTCCGATGCTGTTTTTGTCATGTTTTGCACAAAAAATGCTGTCAGTTTTAGCTTTTTTTTCTGTTGGCCGTGCAATTGAATGTATAAGACACCGACGGCAAAACGCAAGATGTCGGTGGATTTTACAACATGTTCCTAAAACTGCCGGCGCCAGAAAACGATCTGAAAAAAATTACCTGTGTAGAGTACAGGACATTTTTTGTATTAAAGTCTATGGGCATGCAGTGGTTTCAGAATGCTAAAACCACCAAAAATCTGACCGTGTTTGTGTGCTGTGTAGACAAAGCCATAGTGTTGGTTTAATGCAAGCTGGAATTTGTGGTAAGGTCTATGCCAAGGCTAAAAAAAAGTTGCATTTACTTTTTTTTTATTTTTTTACTATGTTTCCAAGTTGAAGTGAAATACAGAATTCCTTTTTCAATGGGCTATGAAGTAACTATCTGGTACTTTAGCAGTTCGGACACAAAAATGGGAGATTTGGTGGAGACATGAGCTTCCTCGTCTAAAGCCTTAGAACTTTGTTTTGTACCAGACAGCAATGAGAATACAGGTTGAGTTATATGGCTGTTTGTTAAGTATAATAATTTCTTACCATCTTCGGTGGTTTGCTTGCAGATCACTGGGCTGAACTCACCAGCTTTGTCATAGTCAGGCACGTAGGCTTGGACCTTCACACAGTACATGGTCCATGTTTCTAAGTCATGCAAAATTTCTTTGTTTTGTGGCGTAGTCACTGTTAAAACCTAGAAAAATGTGAAGACAAATATAATTATACATATACCAGATGAAAATATCTAAAAAAAAAGTAAAAAATTCAGTTTTCAATTTCCAGTCGAAAACTTAACACCAGAATTGGTCTTTGCAAGACAAATTTCCACTTGTGAGGGAAACTAAGGTTGTTTGAGTGAGCAGGCACCTCTAAAACTAAGGGGCTGTTTACACGGCAATGGACAAATACCGGTCGGTTTATCCAACCGATATTTGTCCTGTTTTATTGTCGTCCCCACAGCCGCGGGGGGGGGATGGGGGTGCCGTCTTTTTCTCCGCGACGAGTGGAGAAAAGCCCACCCACCTTCCCATTCACATGGTCATATTCTGGACAGAAGAATGTGCATGTACAATGTTTTTCGGGTGGCCGGTGGTTTGAAAAACCGCCGGGCGGAAAACTCGTGCAGTGGGGACTGCTGCATGGGTTTTCCATAGAAGCCCGTTGTGTTAGTTTGTGGCGCTGTTTTTTTCGACGGTTTTGCAAAACCCTTGCCGTGGGGACATGCCCTAAGAGTATGTTCACACTGATTTTGACGCTGTTTTCAGAGTGTTTCAGCTCCCAAAACAGCATCAAAAAAGCCTCCAAAACGATCCCAGATCATTTTCATTGATTCCTATGTAAAACAGCATTGTAGTTCACACACGATGAGGTTTTTATGCGCGTTTTTGCCGCCTCTGTGGAAGCTGTTTTGGCCGCTGAAAAAGAAGCATCATGTCAATTCTTGAAGTGATCAACGCTGAAAATCCCCAAAAGAATCAATGGAAAGTTCCAAAACCTCAGCGCATTTTTAGATGCGTTTGTCGGCGTGGTTTTTGCCCTGGCTAGTAATTTGTATGGGTGAAAACTGTGTTGAAAGCCTCATCCAAAACCTCGTCAAAAATGCGCTGAGAAACACATCTAAAACCTCTTCTGAAGAAGCGCATTTCAGGCGAGATTTAATGCTGTTTTGGGCGCTGAAAAATCAGCATCCAAATAAACCATGGGAACATACCCTAAGGCTATGTTCACACGGGCACATTTCGGCACGCATTTCGCGTCGTACTTGCGCTCTAATACAGGTGAGATGCGCCCTGCAATTACGCCGTGTGAACATAGCCTAAGGCTATGTCTACACAACACAGGTTTTGGGTCAGATTTTTGACGGATTCAGTATTTAGAATCCGCCGAAAATCCAACTGTAAACTGTAACGTAGCCCTTCGTGCTGTAATATACACAGCACAGATTTTCTACTGAGTGAAACCTAAACACGTACTATATTCTGCCGGACCAACGTTGGATTCCAGCAGCTACAATGTACTGGGTGCTGTATACAAAAAAAACCCATCAGGCCGGCGCAGTCCAGCAAAGTGAAAATGCCATCAGATTTTGGCCAGCATTTTCACTTTACTGTTTTTTGTCCTAGCCTAATCCAGAAAGTGACTCATTGATTTCTATGAGAGTAGTAAGCAAGCTCTGTGCAGGGAGGAGCAGTAGGGAGGAGGAGGTACTCTGTCTTCATTATCTGTTATCAGTGGTGTGATCCTGTGTTATCTGCAGCTGTATAGCAGGGCTGTTTCCTTGTATTTTAATCCCTACTTCCCATGATAATGAGATGACAGCAGACCCCAATCTCAGGGAACACAGTACAAGCTGAAAAGTGTCACTTTCTTTCTGAACTGTAACATATCTAATCATAATTGCAATAATCTGTAGTGTCCAAATCAAGTGTTTTTTCATGGACATTTACAGACTGACCAGGAATTTTTGATGCTGCTCTAAACCCTTTTTATGACCAGGAATTTTAAATTTTTCTCTTTGCATACTGAGCATTTGTCTCTTCCAGCTCAAGTGGTGCTATATCACAGATATATCAGTGATCAATTATATTCATCTTTATTTTGTCACAAAAGGAAGGGGCCAGACATGGGGGCGCAGCCCTGGGGGGAGGCCCCCGCATGACCCGGCGCGCCGTCCGTGGCGCGAGGTCAAAGGGGGCGTAGCCTAGCGGGTGACGCGCAGAAGAAGGGGGGCCGGCATATAAAGCCAGCCCTCGCTGCCGCGGAGCAGGACGCGCGGTCAGCAGAGAACAGCAGTGGTAGGCTGACACGCGTGCTGCTCCTGTGACAGAAATTTTGATAGGTGTTTTGGGTAAAATGTCTGGCGAAGTAGAAGCCCTCATTGTGCAGATGAGACAGGCAGCTGGAGAGGCGCGGCCCCGCCCTGGCTGGCGGAGCAGGTACGGGGCGCGTTGGGAGGGGGGGCAACGGCCGCATCTGGTCGTCCCGCCTCCTCCTGTAATTGGCCACTAGTTCAGGGGCCAATGTCAGGCGCAGGACTTCGGCCACCGAGCGACTGAGCCCGGAGCTGACACATGAGGGCCCGCGTCGCCGCAGAGCCCCTCCGGTTGGGCCGCACGGATCGTTCCAGTCGGTCGTGCGCAGCCCGCGCCTGGGAGGAATCCAACCAGGCGGAGCCGGGCCCTGCGGAGCGTCACTGCGCCATCCTACCCAGGGTGGCGCACACGGTGGCTCCAGTCCGTCGAGATTCCCACTGCAGCGCGGGTGCCCCTGGTGATGAGCCAGTCGGGGGGGCCCACCAGGGCGTGTCCCCTGATTTCCGGGAGAGAAGAGGATGAGGCTGATGCAGGGCCTTAGGACAACTACTCAGCTGAAGCTTGGCGGACGCCCGGACCCTGGAGGTCTGGTGCCTGAGGTTCTTTATGGTGACCAAACTCCGGGGTCCTCCGACGGGGAGAATACAGGAAGGAATCCGATGAGAAAATACATGGAGGTCCCGGGAGCATCAGCGGTCAAGACCGTGAGGCTGAGAGGAGGACAACCAACCATCGGGCGGACAAGAGGCATGCTTCAGGATCGGGCAGCTCTCGCGGCTGGCGGATCCACAGCTCCCGTGCAGCCTGGTTGAGTCTCCTTCCTCATGTTTTGTCTCGTCTCCGCCGGGGCATGCGCGAGGGGTTGGCGTCGTGCTTAGGCTCCTCCGGCGGTGGATCGCGGCGTGGCCATGTTTAAGCTGTTAGTTTACGGGATTTTGCTCGTTTTCCCTGGTATACCAGGGTCGTGATGGTCAGCAAGTCCCACGTTGTCGGCTGGAGCATGGCGGGTAACTCGCGGGTCCGGTTTGCCTACGTTGGGGAACGAGGATCTTACGACTGGATGGTGGGTGGAAACTGCTAAGGAAGCTGGGGTGACTGTAATCGGTCAGACCGAACAGGAACAGTGGACAGGTTAGGTTGACGACAGGCAAAACAGGGAAGTCTATAGCGTTTTGGGGCATTCGAAGGCCCTTTGGGGTGCTCATTAAAAAAGGAGGTGAGAGAAAAATTTGGCAAGATGAATATGTCCGAAATTTTTTAATCTTCTTCCTCTGTAAAAATTCAATTTGCCAACAAGGAAAACGCGACTAAAGTAAAAAAGAAGAGGAGGAGAAGTGGGAGAGTGCGGAGCGATACCGCAGACCCTTTCAGAAACTGGATGCAGGCATTTTGCTATTGTTGGCGATGTCACATCGGGGAAAAGTTCCCCGATCATTGTTTCGGGCACTTTTTTGTTTATCTTGATTCGTTAGGGTGAGGCGCAACGGTTAGTTGGGGGGCCAAGCATGGCTACGGTATGACCGAGCCAGTTTCGTCAGAGGGAGACGTTGCGGCCGTTCATCCGATGGGACCACAAGAGACATCGGTTTGTGCTGAGAGTTATGGCCCCACCCTTTGACGGCGCCCTTTTCATGCGGACTCTCTATGGGGCTTTAGCCAGCGGGAGGCATCGGGTTCAGGTAGCAGCGGATTCCCAAGTGGGATTCAAGGCCGGATCTGCTGGCCAATTTAATTGAGAACCAGTGCAGGTTTGGGACAAATTACAGGTTCAAGCACCATGCGAAGTTTGGCAGCCGTCGCCTCCCACGGGGCGGCTCGGTGCTTGCGCAGTGGAAGAGGGAGGGGGCTCGTCCTTCGAAGGGAATGACCCCGGTGAGCATTCTCGCGAAGGGAGCCGTACCTAGATAATACCCGGATCAAAAGGCTGGCGGTTGTTACGTGAAGGGTTTAGGGATGGTTTGTCGATCCCCGCCACTCCGCCTTCGACGAGGTTCCCTGTTTCTAATACCAAAACCTACCGGTCTGGGGCCTTACAACACCCAGCGGGTAGTAGCGAAAAATTGGCCGAAGGAAGTATCCTTAGGGAGAATGGCGGGCCCATTGGGATCAGCCATTAAAAAACTTGTGGATCCCCGTTAGGGGTTGTTCGAAGATAGGATCATAATAAATTTAGGTTAATTCATCATTTATCAATTTCCGAAGGTGTCTTTCGTGAAATGCATTGTATCCGACCCGGAATTTAATGTTCGGTTGGTTACACGCGTTCGATACGCCAACTTCGTGGGTTCGGTATCACGGTCCGGGGGGCCCTTATGGCAAGACGGATATTGAATCCGCTTTTCGTTTGTTGCCAGTGCATCCCAGATAGTATTAGGTTGTTGGGGGCTGTTTTTGGGAGGGGTCATTTTTCATATATAAGTGTTGCCAAAGGGGTATTCCTTATCCCTGCTTTTATTTTGAAGCATTCAGTTCCTTCTATTTTTGGAATGGGGTGGTGCAGATATATTCGGGGTTGTCGTCTGTTTATTCATTATTTATAATGACTTCCTTGCATTGGCACCATTGGACTCAAGAGGTGTGCGGGTCGCTGTTGGCATCATGCAATGGGTGCGAATCAAATTGGAGTCCCGATGGTGGCAGAAATACAGAAGGGCCGACACATCGATTAACTTTCTTGTTATTCACATTGATTCCGTTTTTAATGGAATGGTAGTCTACCCAGAGGACAAGTTGGTTGGCTTCGTTTTGGAAGTTTGAAAGGGTGTTTGGCGGGCAGGAAAGTATACTTTGAGGACATACAGTCCCTGTTGGTGAAATTGAATTTTGCCTGCCCGCCTTATGCCCATGGGAAGGGTGTTTTCGCGACGGTTGGCGGGGCAACGACGGGGTTCGGAGCCCACAAGGGACTCATTTATTCGATTGTCTGCAGTGATGAGTGGAAGATTTGAGGTGTGGCAAGCATTCTAGAGCAATATATATGGAAGATCCATTATATTTGACAAGGCGTTGTACAACACTGACATCGAAGTTTTTACGGACGCGGCGGGAAGTGTGGGCTTTGGGGCGTAATGTCAAGGGGACTGAGTGTTCGGGCCGTTGCCTGCGACATGGGTGGAAGCGGGCTTGTTAAAAAATCGGCTCTTCTCGAACGGTTCCCTATTGTATTGGCCTTTGAGATCATGGGGTAGCGTTTCAGAATAATAAAGATTCGCTTCCTCCACTTGCGACAATAAAATAAACCTCGGGGGGTCCGTACAAGCTATAAACTCCTTGTCGCTTCCTCCCTCCCGCTCCTGTCCTATGTTTGCTGCGAGTTTTTGTTCTGCGAGCTTGGAACTGAAGACGTATGGGTGGTGGCGACGCATGCCTGGGAGTAGAAAAACAACCTCCTGGCTGACGCATTATCTCATTTGCAGCTGGAGCGCTTCCGGAGCTGGCCGCCGGATGCAGTGGAAGTAGGGGTGGAGTTGCCCCAAGGATTTTAATGACCGTGGTTTGGATCCGCACAACCTGCTTGTTCAGGTCTTACCTTAAGTACGGGGACGTTGGTTTCATACTCGGCATCATGGCTCCTGTGGGAGGCGCAGCAATAAAACCTTGGGCAGGTGATTACTGAGAGGGATAGGGGCGCGCTTTGAGTTTTTGCTTAGTGGGCAAGTTGTTAATGAAGGGTGGTCCGTATCTAAGGGTTACACGCATGATGGTCAGGCTTTTGGTTTTAATCTCACGGGGGATGTCGGACCGTAACAAAGGATTTATTGTTGCGCAGGCTTTGAAGGTTTGCGTAAGGGTAAAGCGTAAGGCTGATCAGCGGCGCCCGTTGGTGTTTTAACTTATTTGGAAAAGACTGGGGACAGGCCTGTCAGGAGCCTGTTTTTTTTCAAATTTTGTAAGATCAGTCTCTTAGGCTTGCCTTTTCATATGGCCTTTTATTGTTGGGCGCTACTTGTTAGCGAGCTGGGTTTCCCCCAGTAAGAAAGTGGTTTGGGGTTCTACTATTCTCAGACTTACAGACTGAGGCAGACGTTTTGGCGATCCCTGATAAGGCGGTCTAAGACGGATCAGGTGGTAAGGGTAAGATAGTGCGTTTAGGGCAGTTGGTGGCGCGGATCATGTGCCCGGTTAGGTGTTTTTGACGAATATAGTAGGATGCGCGAAGGGGGTCACCGGCACCCCTGCTTTGGGCACTCAGATGGCAGTTTTCCCTGTCGTCGTGTTCCCAAGTCACGGTGGTCGTTCAAATCGCTGTTTGGAAGAGCGGGATTAAACTCTCGTCAATTTTGCGCCACACATTCCTTCCTCATCGGGACGGCCACGGAGGCGCGGGTTTGGATTGGATGCAGACTCGTGCCAAGATAGGGAATGGGAGTCAGAGAGGATTCAGGTTGTACATTTCGCCCGCATTTAGTGCGGTGTAATGTTGGAAGTGAGGTGGGGGTGATGCAATTTGTTTTTAAATTAGGAATAGGTTTTTTTCTGGTCATTTCCCTCTCCCCCTTCTTTTTGTTTTTTCCTTTGTCTCTTTTCTTCTAGGACAACGACTGGTCTGGATCTTAGGCCATTCTTCGTGCATTGGGAGTCGGAACGACAGCGCTGAGAGCTAGTGGGCGGAAACTCGGAATTCCGTAAGAAATTGCGGGGTGCTATGTGATTTGCAAAAATAGGAATGGTGTGGATTCAAGTTTTGGCCGGACTTTCAGGAATTTTTTTTTCCCCGTATTTTGGGATAGGGCACCGGATATTGTTGTGTTCATGTTGGGGGGAACGATTTGGGGTCGCGTCCCATTAGATGAGTTTATAAGGGACATTCGTGTTTGATTTGTTGCAGCTTTGGTCCCTTTATCGCTAGGATTGGTAATTGTTTGGTCGGATATGGTGCCGAGGTTACATGGCGTCACGCTGCATCAGTAGCATAATTAATATGGGCAACGCGTTAAGGCAAATAGATCGATGCACCTTTGTGGCTCGGAATGGGGATATTGGGGTTAGACATAGAGATTTGGAGCCTGGGGTCACTTAAATATGCTGTAGGGCTCGATTTGTGGTCTTAGGATTACTCCCGTAAAGTGGGATTGAGAGGGCTTTGGGCTGTTGGGGTCGACGCGGGTCGTAAGGGGTCAACGATCGCTAGCTGTGGCGGTTGGGGTCCTTGGAGTCGGTAAAAATTATGGGGAGAGTCTGGCTCAGCTTGGCTCCCAATTTCGTGATGGTCTGGTCCTGGCGAAGATTTGGGCTCCACAGGGCAGGCGTCCTTGGGAGCAGGTTCCTGGAATGGTTATGCCCACCTGAGGTGGGCTCTTGTGCCCTGAAGCGGGGTGTTGGCTGGGGGCAAGATGACTGCGGAGAGAAGAAACAGGTGTTCCGCAGTACACCTGGGTGTTGTTCATTTTAGCTCGCAAGGATCCTCAGCCCCCCAAGTTGATGGTTATGGTGGATGGGTATTGTGGGGGTTATATCAATAGTTTTTCTGTTATTATATTTGTCGTGTAATGTTAAATAAACGGCTGCTGTGGCCAAATTATCCAATCCAAGTCTCAGTGTTTCTGTAAGGGATGCGTGGGATTGGAGGGTTGAGCTAAACAGCAGAGGATAGGCGTTGCCCAGGGTCATGCAGAAAACAATTTCATTGGATTCTTTATTATTTTTTTTCAGTATAAAACAATCATCATAAATTTTGTTGTAAATGTATTATACAGGGTTTGTGTTCCATCAATAGATACCTCTTCAGTTACCGCCGGCCCCAAAGACATTCATTACTCACGGCGCGTAATCGCCGTGAATAATTGACATGTCACTTATTTCCAATATGATCGTATTGTATGAGTGGGGGGATGAGACGTAATCCATAGTTCTCTATGAGAGCTATGGATTACCGTAATTGCGGGGCGCATTTCGCTGCGTATTAAGCGCAATACGCGGCAAAAAACGCCCGCAATTACGCCCCAAAATAAGGCGTGTGGACATACCCTAAGGCCTCGTTCACACGGCTTATTTCAGAACGGATTTATGGTCGGCGTTCACACGAGTGGTCTCTGATGTGTGTCTCACTGCGTCTTTCGGATCCGTCTTTAGGATTGGTTTTCCAAAGAATACATGTCAATTCTGTCTGAAAGACTTCCCCAGCCCGCAGCAGACGCCCTATAATAAACTATAGGGTGCGATCATGTTGCATTCAACACGCAGCTGCGTGTTGGATATGTGCTGGATCCATTTGGGATCCGATTGCCGCTGTGGTTTTGGATGCGATTTTCGGATCCAAAATCGGATCCAAAAATGCCGTGTGAACATCCCCTTAATTAGGTTTTTGTTTATTTCATCTTTTTTCAACAATGATCCCTGGTTTGTCTGCTCAAAGCATGGGCCTCCATCAAACCACAGATAAGATAAACAAACAAAGGGGCGGGGCTTCATAGTTAATAAAATCACAGGGATTGCGGAGGATAATCACCTAGGGACCTTATGTATGAAAACGTCCTAGCGGTAAGACTGTCATTGTTTGCCCATTAGCAACCAATCAGAGCCCATACAACCATTCAGCCAGCTCCAGCTTTCATTTCATAATAGTGCTCTGGAAAAGGAAAGCTGAAGCTCTGATTGTTTGCTGTGAGCCTGATTGGTTGCTATGGGCAACAAAGACAGTCTTACTGCTCGACAGTTTTCATACATAAGGCCCATAGTGTTTACACTCACCTCAAGTTGTGCAAACAGAAGGCACAACTCTCGAAAGGCTTAATCCGCGATTTACCAGCCGCCATTGTGGATTATAC
This sequence comes from Phyllomedusa bahiana, assembly GCA_025379985.1. NCBI lineage: Eukaryota > Metazoa > Chordata > Amphibia > Anura > Hylidae > Phyllomedusa > Phyllomedusa bahiana. The sequence continues at coordinate 38,029 of JAODAL010016611.1, read as the reverse complement.
ACTGGGACAATCCAGGTTGGAATATACCAGGAATAAAAGAAAAAAAGAACACCAGGCACTCACGACAGGAAGATTTTGACAGAATGTAGAAAGTGTGTGAGGAATAGTATAATTTATTTTAAAACAAATGACAATGACTACGCATTTCGTGTTCGGACCAACACTTCCTCAGGTCATAAACAGATAATTGTTAGATGTTCCCTTAAATAGTGGTAAATTCAAAGCGGTCTCGCTATGATGTACATGTCAAAGATCATTAAAAACTAAAACATGAACAATACAAAATGTATTATTTTCTACAACAAATATTCAAATGAATACAACCTCAATGAATTTAATTGTCTCATTTAAACCTAATAGTTTTAAACATCCAGAACATCTGAATTTCTTTCAATAGTAGATCACTTAGTAGATCATCCCCACGGCAAAGAGTAAATATCGGTCGGATTATCCGACCGGTATTTGCTCTGTTTTTGTGGCTGCAGGGGGGCGGCTTTTCTCCCTGATTAGCCCATACATGCCAACTCTCCATTTTTGTTGGCTGGATGTTCCCCGCCTATTTGGGGTCCCTCCCGCCCTCCCGGGGAATGTTGTGGCAGTTCTTTTTCACACCGCCGCCAGCATGCGGTGGGGGTCCTTTAAATGGCCGCCGGCGCCGAGTAGCGCTGGTGCCTACCCGGCGCGCCGGTTTCGTTCCCATGGGCGGGGTGAAGCGGGCGCAGTCCACTCACCCGCGCCGCGGTCTCACTGTGCGGAGGAGGCAGGATGAGCGCTCCCTCTCCCCTCCTCCCCTGTATGCTATCCGCGCCTTGCGCCCGTGCATACAGATCAGCGGCGCAGGGGAAATGACGCCGCGCTGCTCTCATTCCCCCTGCGGTCGCTGAGGAGATGGGCAGTAGCCTGGCCGGAGCTGCAGGAGCCTGGTCGAGGTAATTGTGAATTTATTATTATATTTTATATTAACTACATGTGGGGCTCTGCCTGGCTACAAGGGGGCAATACCTGGCTGCTACAATGGGGCAACTAACTGGCTGTGCGTACAATGGGGCACCACCTACCTGGCCTACTAAAGGTGGCACTACCTGTTGGCTACTATAGGGGGCAACTACCTGGTCTGGCTACTAAAGGGGAAACTACCTGGCTGGCTACTAAATGGGGCAACTACCTAACCTGGCTGGCTACTAAAGGGGGCACTACCTACCTGGCAACTAAAGGGGGGCACTACCTACCTGACAAATAAAGGGGGCAACATACCTGATCATTAAAAGGGAACTACCTGGCACAAAGGGGGGGCACCTACCTGGCTAAAAAAGGGGGGGCCCCTACTGGCACAGGGGGGATTATTGGGCTACAAGGGGCATCAAATGCCTTAAGGGCACTACCTGCTTATGGGGTTACTACCGGGCTAAAAGGGGCACTCCCTGGCTTTCTTCCAAACCCGTTACAGTTAGGGGGAGTGGGTTGTGGCTTTTGAAGGGGGCGGGGAAACCCCGGAAAGATGGGGGTCTAAAATCTCTGCTTTTTTCTTTGTCAAAAGTTGGCAATATGCGTAATCCATAGTTCTTATGAGAATGTGGTTTCCCGTAATAAAATGGGCCGTTTTCAGCCCAAAATTTTGCGCATTTCGGCCGTAATTACGGACCGAAATACGGCCCATTTTAAGCCGTGTGAACATAGCGTTAGTTGTAGCTATAGTACATTGATGCAATTATGCTTAATAATAACTTATTGGCTAGAACTATGTACCATCAGTGACTCTGCTTGTTTTTTGTCCTGTTGCTTGTTAGTTTGTCGTCCTTAGTATTATTTTTTGTGTATGTTTTTTGTATTTTTTTTGTTGTATTTTAGAAAAATTATGAAAAAAGTTTGTAATTTTTAGTGGTTTGGGTATTGAATCCTTTTTTTTCCTTTGGTTTTGTTTGTATTTTTGGAGTGATATTACTACAATTTCTTGATGGTTTGTGTGTTTATGTAAACCTGGTCCAATGTATTTTTGAGTCTTGTTTGTGTAAATATCTTTAAAAGACCAGCACTAGAAATTGTTTTTTTGCACATTTTTATTATTAAATTGTCATCATAGAAAAATCTAAAAAAACTTTTTTATAATTTGAAAAATTTTTGTGTGTGGATACTGTAAAAAAAACAGTTAAAATACCCCAACCCCTTTAAGGACCCAGCTGTTTTGACCTTCCTGCACAGCCATTTTTGAAATTGACATTGTCAATTTTATGTAAAAAACTTTTTGCATTTTTACCTATTCAGTGATTCAGAGTTTGTTTTCTGTACACATTGTGTTTTAAGTTGTAAGAAATTTTTTCCAAAACCCTTGTTTGTTTGTGAAAAAATAAAAATTTTTCATGAACATTTGGAAAAATTTGCGATTTTGAAAGTTAAAAATTTTCTGCGTGCAAAGACAGAAAATTATTCACCCCCAAAAAGTTTATAATAGTATCTACCATTTGCCCTATGGGTTGGCTTTTTTTTAAAAATGTCTTTTTTTTTTTTTTTTTAAAATTAGGGGGCTTAGAATTTAGTAAAAATTTCTCAATTTCAAAAAAATTTGCAATATAATTTTTTTAGGGCCCACTCCTTTGACTGTTTTGGGGGCCTGCATGTTAGATACCCCATAAGTGACGCCATCAAAAAAACTAGCCCCCCTTAAGTATTTACAACACATTTGGGAATTTTTAAATAACCCCCTTCAATATTTACAGAAATTAAAGCAAATGGGGGTAAAAATTAAAAAATTTCACTTTTTTGCAGATTTTCAATATTTACCCTTTTTTCACGGGAATACGGTAAATGTGACTAGGTAAATAATTAAATAAAATTTCCCCCCCAGGCTGCCTTTTTTTAGAGATACCCCCATATGGGGCCCTTGCATTTTTGGAAACCCATAAGCCCAAAATAGGAGGAGCACCAATACTCTGGGCTCTTTTTAAATACGATTTTTTTTGGCGCCATTTCGGGTTGGGGGGCACCCTAAGGTCAAAAATTTAAATAAACACCCCTAAATAACGCATTTGGAAACTACCCCCCTTAATTTATACCCAGGGGTGCATTGATTAAATTAGACCCCACAGGTGATTCAAAAATTTTTTTTAGCAAAGGGCTGAAAATTTAAAAAACTTTTTTTTTAATAATCGGGAAATTTTTGTTTTAAAATGTTTATATATAAAAGGGAACCCCTGAAAAAAGAACCTAAAACTTTTTTAAGAAATTTTTCTTAAAAGTTCGGCAATACCCTACATTGGGTTAAACGCTGTTTGGGGCAGGAGGGGGAGTGCTATTTGGCTTTGGAAAACGAGTTTTTGGTGGGGCCATGTCGCTTTTGCAAAGCCCCCAAAGTAGAGAAAGCGAAACCTTCCAGAAGTCCCCATTTTGGATTCAACCCCACAGGGATCTCATCTAGGGGTGTACTGTGCTTTTTGGATGCACATGTTCATTTTTTTTTTTAAATTGGGCAATGAAAATGGGGGGAAAAAGCAGGTTCGGTCTTTTTTTTTTGATTTTCAATTTTACAGCATTCTCCGTGCTGTGTAAAGATGTGATAATTTTACAGGGGGGGTCGGTAAAATTTAAAAATAAATTAGATTTTTATATAGTTTTTTTCTGTTTTATACTTTTAACACAGTAAAAATACGTCTAAAAAAAAATTGCGTTTTTTTTGTCCATTCTGAAGCCTAACTTTTTTATTTTGCTGTGTGCAGAGCTGTGTATGGGCTTGTTTTTTGCGGGATGATTTAAAAGTTTTTTTGGTACCATTAGGGTGCTATGATGCTATGTTTTTCTAGTGTTTTAAAACAAAATACGCCTTTTGGGTAGAGTTTTTTTTTTTAATTTTTTTTTTAGCGGTCACTGTACAGTTATATGACAGGGTAGCTTTACTCAGCGGTCAATACGATTACACCGATACCCAATTTTAAAATTTTTTTTTTTTTTTTATGCTTTTTTACAAAAAAAAAAACTTTTATTCAACCAGGAAAATACGTTTTTTTTCATCGCCATAGTCTTGGGGCCATAACTTTTTTTTTTCTGTGCTTGGAGCGTGTAGGGGGCTTTTTTTTTTGCGAGATGAGTTGACGTTTTTATTAGTACCTTTTTGGGGGACAAGGCTTTTTTATCGCTTTTTAAATCCGTTTTTTTGAGGCCAGGTGAAGAAAAAACTGCAATCCAAATAAATTTTTTTTATTTTTATTTTTTTAAAGGGCTACTGTGCATATCCTGATAAGTTAGCTTTCCTTGGGTCGACGATTATGCGAACCCATTTTTTAAAATTTTTTTTTTTGTTTAAGCACTTAAAAAAAAAAAAAAGTTTTTTTAGTGTGTAAAACAAATTTATGCACCTATCTTTTGGAGCTATACATTTTTTTTTTTCCATATCAAAATTATAAGGACTTTTTTTGCGGGAAAAAACTGATTTTAAATTTGGGACAAATTGGCGTTTCTAGGAGTTTTTTTTAACGCTTTTTATTTCCTTTTATGTGCGCGGGATGAACATAATCTTTAATTCTGTGATTGTTTTTTTTTTTTTACGGCTTCACCCTACGGTTAATTAACAAGAAGATTTATAGGGGGAGGTCGTTACGCACGCGGCGATACCAAAAAAGGGTACTTTATTTATTTTTGATCTTTTTTGGGGGGATTGGGTTTTAAAGGGGGAAAAGGGGGGGTGTTCGTATTTTTATTTTTTTTTTCGTTTTTTTGTTTTACTTTTTTTTAACTTTTTTTTAACTTTTTTTTTTACTTTTTTCCCATTTTTATTTTTTTTTCCCCCTAGGGGATTTGAATGAGATCTTTAATTCTTCCCTTTAATAGGAATCATGCATACTTGTTGTATGATGGTTTTCCCATGATAACTGCAGTCACGAGGCGGGGCCTGGCCCACAGGGACGGCCGGGCTCGTGGACGTCACAGACAACCCCGGAAGCATTCTCTTTCCCCCCTTCTTCTGTCAGAGGGGAGGAGCTGCAGGGTCGGCGATCTCCTTCGTCTCTCTAGTTATTGCGACCCGACGTCGCGATAATTAAGGGTTAACCGCCCCCCCACCCCCACGGAGCGATCCGGGCGGGGGCCAAAGCTGCGGGGTTCAGCTGTAATAACACGAAACCCCGGCCGATCGCGGAACTCTCTTTTTAATTGCGCGATCCTCAGGACGTATCCATACGTCCAGTGGGGGAACCCCCAACGACCTGGACGTATGGGTATTTTAAGGCTTTAAGGGTTAAAAAGTCCATGATTTTGCTGATATGGAGCAAGGAGTATTGGGCAACGGCCTGCCCCACACAGGGCCCCTGTTTTCGAGGAAAACACCCCCCGTTTTTCCAGCATGCGTGCTAATGCTGTCTGCCAAGTTTGGGATGTCCAACTGCAAGGGGGGTTTGGCCGGGTTTTTCAGGCGGTTGCGGGATTTTTAGACCCCCTGAAAAACCCCGAAAATGAGCCAATTGTGCTCTATGGAAAACCTGTGCAGCATCCCCACTGTCCCACTGCAGGGTTTTCCCCGGCGGTTTTGTCGCCGGCGGGGGGCCGGGGACAAAAAATTGAAATGCACAATCTTCCGTCCCGGGTTTCGGGTGGGAAATGTGCATTCAATGGAGGGCTGTTCTCCCTCATCCCCGGGAGAAAAGCCCCCCTTTCCCCCCGCGGCCGGGGACGGCCGCAAAACCGGACAAATACCGGGCCGGGAAACCGGCCAGTATTTTTCCACTGCCCTGTAAATGACCCCCTTTAAAAACCCCTGTTTAACCCTTTTATCACTCCTTTTTTTGTTTTAAAAAAACCTAAAAAAGAAAAGGGCTTTTATTGAGTCCTTTTGGGTCTTTGGGTATGTTCACACGTGATTTTTTAAGAGCAATCGCAGCGTGAATTTTGCAGCGATTTTGCTTTTTACGCGGCAAATGCGCGCCGCAATTCGGAAATTCATAGTCCCCTAAGAGTTATGAATTATGCTCCCCCTCCGGGCCAAACACCCCCCCTTCCGTTTTGGAATTCGCGCCCTAAAACCCCCGGGGGCTTTGTGGCGCATACGTATGGTCCTAATAAGCCGTAAAAACATACCCCGAGATCAAGTGCAATTTCCATAAACTTCCCTTTTTAAAATCTTTCTTTGACTTTTCAATTTCTTTTTCCCTTTTTACTTTCTAAACGCAACCTTAGTTCAGAAAATGGGGCCCCAATGTATGAAAACTGTCTAGGGCAAAAACTTCTTTTTGGCCCCTAGCAACCAAACAGAGCCCATAGCAAAACCAATCAGGCCATAGCAACCAATCAGAGCGCCTCTTTCATTTTTCCACGCAATATAGAAATGAGAGGGGCTTCTTGATTGGTTTATAGGCTCTGATTTTTTCTTGGGCTTGATTTGGTTTTTAAGGGCTTATGGTTGTATGGGCTTGAGGTTGCTATGAGCCTGATTGGTTTTTAAGGGCTCTGAGTGGGTTTCTATGGGGGTCTATGGTTTCCATGGGGTCTGATTAGTTGCTACGTTATGGGGAGGCATGTGTGTCGGAAGGGATGGGTAGGACGGGGTGGGGCATAGTTATGGGGGAGACACGGGGGGCAGGGGGGGTTTTATGGGAAGGTTGTGGTTAGGGATACTGCCCAACTCTCCCGTTTTAGTCGACGAACCCTCTGGCCGCCAACAGGCAGCGGGGGTTCTTTGAATGGCCGCGGTGCCAGAGTAGTGTCAGGACGCTACTCTGGCGCCACCGGGCCCTTCCCCAGGCGGGTGAAGCGGCCGCCGCGGCCCCTCCCCGCCCGGCGAGTCTCACTGTTCAGGGGGGGCAGGGGGGACGTTTCCCCTCCCCTTCTCCCCCGTATGTCAGTGCCCGGGGTGCGCTGTACAGATCATGTCGCAGGGGGTGTGCCGCGGGCCTGCACTCATCCCGCGCGCTGAGTTGGGGGAGCTTGGGGGGGGATGTCCGGGGGCTGCAGGGGGCTGGTGAGGTAAGTGGCTTTTATTATTTTATTTTTATTAGTTTAAAGGGTGGCAACTACCTGGCTAAAAAGAAGAAATCTACCTGGCTTAAAAAGGGGGGCATCTTCCTTGGCTACAAAGGGGGCTCTACCGGGAAAACAATGGGGGCTTTACCGGGGCATACAAAGGGGGGCTTTCCCTGGCTAAAAATTGGGCTTTTATTTGGCTACAAAGGGGGAAACAAAACCGGCTAAAAATGGGGGACAAACCCTGGCTACAATGGGGGCTCTACTTGGCTACAAGGGAAAGGCTCTATTTGGGGCTAAAAGGGGGCTCTACCTGGCTACAAAGGGACCCTTTTACCTGGCTACAATGGGGGGTCGACCTGGCTACAAGGGGGAAACTCCCTGGCTAAAAAGGGGCATTTAACCCTTGGCTACAATGGGGCTTTTCCGGGTTTTAAAATTGGGGCTCTACCGGGGCTACAAGGGGGCCCCTTTAACCGGCTACAAAGGGGGGAACTACCGGGCTACAAGGGGGGTTTCAAACCGGGTTTAAAAAGGGGGGGCTCTACCTGGCTACAGAGGGGGCTCTACCGGCTACAGAGGGGGCTTTTAACCGGGGCTCCCGGAGGGGGCATCTATTTGGGCTCAAGGGGGAACTATTTGGGCTAAAAAGGGGCATCTATTTGGCTACAAGGGGAAATCTACCTGCCTGTAAGGGGGAAACTACCTGGTTTTTAGGGGGCTAAAAACCTGGCTATAAGGGGCACTACCTGGCTAAGGGGGAGCATCTACCTGGCTTTTTTTTTCCCAAAAACCCGTTATGAAATTTAGGGGGGGAGTGGTGGGGCCCTTTTTAAAGGGGGCATGGAAACACCAACAAGAGGGGCTTTCCCAAAGCAAAAGACGCCCGCCCCTTTAATCCCCCCTGGTTTTTCCCCCATTTTCAAAAGTTACCAAGAATGGAAAAGGGTACAATTTTTTTTTTCATTTAAACCAAAAACCCAGGGAAAAAAAAAGGGGGGTTTTTTCAATCCCTTAAACTCCCCCCAGCCCCAACCGGGGGAAACAAAAAAAACCCAACCCCCAAACCCCCCCCCTTTCCCCAAATTTTTAACCAGCAGAAAACAAACAAACCCCCTTTCACAAAACCCCTCTGAAACCTACCAAAGGGCAAAAGGGATAGTTTAGACCCAAACCCCCCGGGGAGGTACCATTAATCCCTCTACTATTTCCCTGAACCAAAGGGGAAAAAAAGGAAAAGCATTAACCCTTCTCCACCCTTTGGGCCCAAACAAGGGGGGGCAAATATTAACCCCCTTCACTAACCAAACCCAACCCCGGGAAATAGGTTGAAAGTTTTTTTTCATAAATTTTTTATCACGGGAAAATACATTCTTTATATTGAAAACCCCTTAAAACCCGTAAGGATATTTTTCACGAGGCATTTCTTACACTTATTTTGGGGCTGATTCAGCGCGAAATTTGACTCCCAAAAAGCGTAAAAAAACTACTGTAAAACATCTCCTACTGACTCCCATGTAAAATCCGTGCTGTCGCTCCGACGTCGATTGTGGTCAATTGTTTTTCCATGTTTATTGTAAAAGCGGAAAAATAAGTGACGTCAATTCTCGAGGCGTTTTCTAGACTTAAAATGCCCATAGGAATCAATGGAGAGCAAAATCAGTGTCTGAACGACGACATGGATTTTACACAGGAATCAATGGGAGACGGTTACTAGGGGGTTTTTTTTTGGATGCAAGACCCGGGGCGCCAAAAAAACCGGGACTATTATTTCTAATTTTTTCTGAAAAAAAACCCCCGAAAATTAAAAACCCTTTCGTCGATACTCCCCCCAAAACGGTTTTTCGTCCCCCAAAAACGAATTTTTTCAAGAAACTGTTTTTAGTTCTTTACAGCGAAATTTTGTTGGTCAGTTTTAAGATTAAAAAAAGCCTCTCACTTTCCTATTTAAATCAATGGGAATGCTGAAAAACGTGTCAAAAAACTTTTGTATTTAGTTTTGAAAAAAGGAAAATTTTGTTTCCCAAAACCCCATGGGAATTTAATGCAAATCTGCGGGGAAAAACCCAAAATCTACATAAAATATTTCCCAACGGTTTTTTTTCCCAATGGTATTTTTAGATGAGAAAATTTGAATGATTGCCTGAACATGCCCAAAGCGTTAAAAAAATACGCCCAAAAATTTCCTCGGTCTAAATTTTGGTTCCCTTTTCCAAAAAAGATTGGATTTTCTGATTTGGTGAGTGAATTTACTCTATTTAATTTACTTTATTCTAAAAGAGTGGGCCCCATTTATGAAAATAGTTTAATAGTAAGACTGTCTTTGTTTCCCATAGCAACCATTCAGCGCCCATAGCAACCAAAAGCCAAAGCAACCCAATCGATCCCAAGAAAGGGCAATCAGCGCTCATAACAACCAATCAACCCAAATTAGCAACCAATCAGAGCTAAAAGCCCAATCAGAGCCCATAGCAACCAACCCGGGGCTCCAAAAACACCAGAGCTCATACAGCCAATCACAGCTCATAGGACCATCAGAGCTCATATTTGCCCAATAGAAGCTCATAGCGCCCAATCAGGCTCTAAAAATCAGAGTCAAAAAACCCAATCGACCCTAGCAACCAGAGTCCATAACAACCAATCACAGCGCATAGCATTCAGCACCCATAGCAACCAGAGCCCATAGCAAGCAATCTGATCCCACAGCAAGCAATCAGAGATCATAACAACCAATCAGAGCCCATAGCAACCAATCAGAGCTCAAAGCAAGCAATCTGATCCCAAAGCAACCAATCAGAGTAAAAACAACCTATCAGACCCCAAGAAACCCAAATCCGTGCTCCAAAAAACCAAATCAGGGGCTCAGGGGAAACCCAAAATCCAGTATAGCGCCAAAACAAAGCTCAAGAACCAATCAGAGCCCATAAAATCGGCTCATAACAACCAATCAAGCCCATAAAAACAATCAGAGCTATAACAACCAAACAACCCATAGCAACCAATCTGTGCTCACAGCAACCAATCACAGCTCATAGTGACCAGTCAAAGCTCATAGCAACCAATCAGAGCCCATAACAATCAGAGCCCCTAAAAAACCCAATCAGACCCCAAAAAAACCCAATCAGAGCCCATAAAAACCAATCACAGCTCATACAACCAACCAAAGGCTCACTTTCATTTCCCCCACAGATTAAAAAAATTTAAAAAAGCTGAGCCTGAGGGGTTGCTATGAGCTCTGATCGGTTTCTATGAGCTCTGATTGGTTGCTATGGGATCAAATTGATTGCTATGGGCTCGGATTGGTTGCTGTGAGTGCTGATTGGTAGCTATGGGCTCTGAGTGGTTCCTATGAGCACTGATTAGTTGCTATGGCTTTGTTTGGGTCGCATGATCTGTTTTGTTCCCATAGCACAGATTATTGCTAGGGGTTTTTGATTGGTCGCTATGACCCAAGATTTTTTTGTTTTTTTGGGCTTAGTTTGGGTTTGTTATAGCGTGATTGGTTCCTATGAGCCTGATTGGGTTGCATGAGCTTGATTGGTTTGCTAGAGCTCTGATTTTGCTCTGAGCTGTGATTGGTTTTGCTATGAGCTTGTTGGGTTTTTGCTTGGGCTCTGATTGGTTGCTATGGGCAACAGCCTTACTATTAGACAGTTTTCATCAATAAAGGCTACTGTATCTCACGTTTGGGTGTCATATACCCCGGGAAACCCCACTAGTAACATTTCAAGGTAAAACAACAGTTTGGGGTGAGAATTACCACCCCGGGGGCCCCATTAAACCAGACGAAAGGTGTAGGGGCCGCCCCGGGGGGTGTCGGCTTCTATCAGCTTCGTCTGTACGGCTGATGCGCCACATTCTCCTGAAGATTAATGAAGTCTGCTCCGAATGATTAATAACCTGCAATAAATAAAGTGATGCAAGTCCACAGCTGAGCAGCAGGGGGCAGATGATGTTCAGGGAAGGAAAAGACAGTCGTTTCATTTAAAGGGGAGTTGCTGCCATAGACTTCGATGGTATATGCCTAGGATAAGCCATCAAAACCTGATTATTCTAGGACCCGCACATCTTGGGAAAAGGCCCCCGAAAGTTTTGGCTCAGAATGGAAATCCGGTCACACTTGCGCACAACACATTATTCTGTTCTATGGGAATTCTGAGTACGGCGGAACACAGCGCTCCCCTGTACTGGGAACCCACATAGAGGAGAATGGAGAGAACACAGCGCTCCCCTGTACTGGGAACTCCCATAGAGGAGAATGGAGAGAACACAGCGCTCCCCTGTACTGGGAACTCCCATAGAGGAGAATGGAGAGAACACAGCGCTCCCCTGTACTGGGAACTCCCATAGAACAGAATGGAGAGAACACAGTGCTCCCCTGTACTGGGAACTCCCATAGAGGAGAATGGAGAGAACACAGCGCTCCCCTGTACTGGGAACTCCCATAGAACAGAATGGAGAGAACACAGCGCTCCCCTGTACTGGGAGCTCACAGGGCCGAGAATGGAGAGAACACAGCGCTCCCCTGTACTGGGAAACTCACATAGAGGAGAATGGGGAGAACACAGCACTCCCCTGTACTGGAAACTCCCATAGAGGAGAATGGAGAGAACACAGCGCTCCCCTGTACTGGGAACTCCCATAGAACAGAATGGAGAGAACACAGCGCTCCCCTGTACTGGGAACTCCATAGAACAGAATGGAGAGAACACAGCGCTCCCCTGTACTGGAAACTCCCATAGAGGAGAATGGAGAGAACACAGCGCTCCCCTGTACTGGGAACTCCCATAGAGGAGAATGGAGAGAACACAGCGCTCCCCTGTACTGGGAACTCCCATAGAACAGAATGGAGAGAACACAGCGCTCCCCTGTACTGGGAACTCCCATAGAACAGAATGGAGAGAACACAGCGCTCCCCTGTACTGGGAACTCCCATAGAGGAGAATGGAGAGAACACAGCACTCCCCTGTACTGGGAACTCCCATAGAACAGAATGGAGAACACAGCGCTCCCCTGTACCAGGAACTCACATAGAACAGAATGGAGAACACAGCGCTCCCTTGTACTGGGAACTCCCATAGAGGAGAATGGAGAGAATACAGCGCTTCCCTGTACTGGGAACTCCCATAGAACAGAATGGAGAAAACACAGCGCTCCCTGTACTTGGAACTACCATAGAAAAGAATGGAGAAAACACAGCGCTCACCTGTACAGGCACCTCCCAAAGAACAGAATGGAGAGAACACAGCACTACCCTGTACTGGGAACTCCCATAGACCAGAATGGAGAGAACACAGCGCTCCCCTGTACTGGGAACTCCCATAGAGAAGAATGGAGAGAACACAGCGCTCCCCTGTACTGGGAACTCCCATAGAACAGAATGGAGAGAACACAGCGCTCTCCTGTACTGGGAACTCCCATAGAGGAGAATGGAGAGAACACAGCGCTCCCCTGTACTGGGAACTCCCATAGAACAGAATGGAGAGAACACAGCGCTCCCCTGTACTGGGAACTCCCATAGAGGAGAATGGAGATAACACAGCGCTCCCCTGTACTGGGACCTCCCATAGAACAGAATGGAGAGAACACAGCGCTCCTCTGTACTGGGAACTCCCATAGCACAGAATGAAGAGAACACAGCTCTCACCTTTACTGGGAACTCTCATAGAATAGAATGGAGAGCACACAGCACCCCCCTGGCCTGGGACCTCCCATAGAGGAGAATGGAGAACACAGCGCTCCCCTGTAATGGGAACTCCCATAGAACAGAATGCAGATTCATGTGCAAGCGAGATCGGAACTCCATTCTGAGACAACAATTTCGGGGGCCCATTCTCAAACAGATGCAGGTCCCATTTGTGGGACCCACGCCTATCAGATTTTGATGGGTTATCCTGTTGATATACCATTAAAGTCAATGGTGAGAACAACCCTATAAGGTCTTTATGTGTCTCCACATCCTACTTCTCTACATCTACTTATGTTCTGCACCCATTGCTTCATGAATACAAATCCAGAACTGCAGTGAAGACTGACACCCGGGCACAGCAGTGGCAATGGTAAAGCTCAGTATGTCCTGCTCAAAGTCCTAGGGGCACATATAGACATGCTGGAGACCCCAGACTGGAGAAAGAAGAATTTTGTCACCATAGGCAAATAGGGCAAATTGTGATACCCCTCCTGCCTTTTCTGGTAAAAATGCAAATTCCTGACCTGATACATGGTGCACTTATCTGCCCCCTCCTCCCACCAGCGAGATGGTGCCCTGGGGGTCATCATCAAGCTCCTGGCTTCTAAGACTGCGGGTCTGCACCCAGAAGCGTTACTTCAAGCTCATGGGCCCTAGTGCAAAAAGTGAAATGGGGCCCCCCAGTTACCATGCGCCATTTACAATATTGGTGTCTTCCTATGTGGCAGAAGGCCTTTTGGGCCCCATTAGGCGTCTGGGCCCGGTAGCGACTGCTACCTCTGCACCCCCTATAGCTACGTCCCTGTCCGCACCCTGCAATTGTGCTGTGGGGGAACTAATCAGAAGGTGCGAGAGAGCGCCCCTTCCTCCTGTATAACTGCTAAGACGCCAAGGTCACATCTGGAGACCGCTCCTTATTATAACCCTTCCTGAATTCCAGTTTCATGCTGGGAGTTGTGGTTCTACAAGACCCATTGTAGCTGCAAAGAGGCAGAAACCTGCAGCCAGCGGAGGCTGACATCACACTATAATCAGCGAGTTGCCTCCACAACAGTCATTTTCAGACACATCCGGGCCCCTGTGGGCTCCATAATGAGAGCCTGAGTCCGTCAAATTGCCATTCACAGCCCTGGATTGTGGGCAGCAGCTCCTACCCACCGGGAATCCACAGGCGGCTTTGGGAACATGACAATCTGCCCAAATTTCTGCTGTGATCGGTGTTATTGGGCTGCTGTAATTGGTGGCTTTATTCATCCGAGCAGTGTCTTGGAACGAGAACTGCCCTGACTCTCACTCTGGAGCCTACAGGGGTCATGCCGAATCTCAAAAGAGTATAAGATAAATGTTAATTTCCATAATAATTATTGGAGAGTCAATTTTATCTTATCTTTTTTTTTTCTTTTTAAACCACAGCGCCAACCCAATTTGTGGCCACATCTGGAAATGCAGCTCATCGCCATTCGCTCTGAGCTGCAATACCAGTCACGGCCATGGACAAGGGTGGCGCTGTTTCTGAAAAATCTCATACAACCCCTTTAATTAATTCTGTCCGTGTTGAAGGATTGGGTTTAGAGTGAATTTTTTGCAATAATTTGCCGTAGCATTTGATGCTTATTGAGTTTGGGCAACACAGTGGACAGGCAAAGAAGTAACTGGAATTCAGTGAGCCCCACAGCAAAATGAGATACCCCCTACTAGAGGAAATTGAAACAGCAGTGGTAATTAAACTAGGCCATTATCCCCTTCCTATCTAATTTTCCTTTTTCCTTAGATCATGCAGGTTTGGCAGCTATAGCGCTTTTTGCACTTGGTTATTCTACTAATTTCTGCTTTTTTTTCTGTCATAGGGTTTTACTTCCCTTTAATTTTTATATATTGTTTTCTTTTATAATACCAGGGAAAATGGTAAAGGAAAAAAAACAATTGCGTTACGCTTACATATACATGATACAAAGCTTTAGGCTCCTCGGGGGCGGGGCTAAAAGGTGCCATTCAGGCTGTCAGTTTTTAGTATTTTTTGGGGAATTTATATATATATAGTTTTTTTTTATTTTACATATCTTTTCCCCCGTTTGGGGGCATTTTTAGATTTTTTTTTTTTGGCCGATTTCTCCTGCCCCAGGATATAATAAATCCAGTTATATGGAAAATACATCCCGTGTACTGATTGCGGAGATGATCTGGGTCTGATAAGACCCAGCAAAATCTACAACTACCAAGCCCAGGAAGTCACGTCTCACTGAATACTGTATATACAACAATCAGGAAGGCAGGGATGGTAATAATCTGTCCCGGTCTTCACAGTGAAGGCCACTGACAGCCAGCTCTCCACTCCTGCAGCTGCAAAATGAAAGCATCCGTGCAGAATTAGATGTCCACTGCTTGGAAGTATAAAGCCAATGGGTGGTCGGCTTCTAATTAAAGGGAATGTAGCCAATTTTTGTTTTTATTAATTAAAACCATCTTCTTTTCTTCTTAATTTTTTAATTCTGTTGTCTGTATATGATTATGGGGGCGGCCATCTTGCCGGAACAACTTTTAACAGAATTTAGAGCATAGTTGCCAACTTTTGAAAATGAAAAAGCAGGAGATCTTAGCGCGGCAAAAAATTTGCATGGACACGCCCATCTTTTTGGTATGCCACGCCCCTTCAAAAAGCCACACCCACTCCACCTAACTGCATAACGGCTTTGGAAGAAAGCCAGGTAGATGCCCTTATAGCCAGGTAGTAACCCCCCATAAGCAGGTAGTGCCCCTTACAGGCAGGTAGATGCCCCCTTTTAGCCAAGTAGATGCCCCTCTGTAGCCAGGTAGGTGCCCCCCTTTGTTTGCCAGGTAGTGCCCCCTCTGTTGCCAGGTAGATGCCCCCTCTGTTGCCAGGTAGATGTCCCCTCTGTTGCCAGGTAGATGCCCCCTCTGTTGCCAGGTAGATGCCCCCTCTGTTGCCAGGTAGATGTCCCCTCTGTTGCCAGGTAGATGTCCCCTCTGTTGCCAGGTAGTGCCCCCATTGTTGCCAGGTAGTGCCCCCATTGTTGCCAGGCAGAGCCCCCCATATAGCTAATAAAAATAAAATAATAAAATCCACTTACCTCACCAGGCTCCTGCAGCACGGCCGCTCCGGACGATCTCCTCAGCGGCGCAGGGGGAAGTGAGAGCAGCCGCGCGTCACTCCCCTGCAGCCGCGCGTCACTTCCCCTGCGCCGCTGACCTGTATGTGCGGCGCACACACCGGCGCCGGACATACAGGGGGAGGAGGAGAGGGAACGATCCCTCCTGCCTCCTCCCTGCACAGCGAGACTCCGGGCGGGTGAAGCGGGCGCCCCCTCTTTTTTCCTCTTTTTGCATAAGCCTGTGAACAGGAGCAGACCCATTGACTTCTATAAGAGAGTGTTGTGGGCATATGAGCCTGGAAACAGGAACAGACCCATTGACTTCTATAGGAGAGTGTTCTGGGTATAGCAGCCTGTGGACAGGAGCAGACCCATTGACTTCTATAGGAGAGTGTTGTGGCCATAGCAGCCTGTGTACAGGAGCAGACCCATTGACTTCTATAGGAGAGTGTTGTGGTCATAGGAGCCTGTGGACAGGAGCAGACCCACTGACTTCTATAGGAGAGTGTTGTGAGCATGCTCAGTGACCGGGGAAGAAGTCAGTGTGCAGGGAGGGGGAGAGGATGAGCTGCGACATCTCCTATTGTGACTGGTGGATTCTGTGTTATCTATGCACATTGGCGTCACTTTTCAGTGTAACCCTGTCTGTGCTGATAATGAGCAGACTGCTGAAGAATTTTCTCTACAGAACAGAAAGTGGCAGACTATTATTAGGCCTAGTGACCAAAATGAAAACTGCATAATTTTTTAAATATTGATATGGAAAATTAAAATAAAGCATAACCAAAAATTCTTTAAAAATGTGTTTAACATAAAAACAATAGATAAACAATAAGTGATTTTCTGACGATACATTATCTTTATAGGTATAAATAAAACCACTATATATCAGAGAATCCTCATACTAGGTCTAAAGAGCAGAAATCCTCCAACTTGTTATTCCCCAAAAAAACTACATTTTTTACATCTGACTGGACTCCTTAAGACCCCCCAGCAGCTACTATAGCTATAGATACACCCATGGAAGCAGCCATGATTAGGTAAAGGCTCTTTTTCTTCCCTCAGTGTAATATTGGTTGTCAGGGGGTTGCTAACAGAATGAAGATTACAATTCTCACATTAATTTTGGGAGGAGGCAACAATAAGAGTGTGAGATGTACAAGGATCTTGGACCTTCACCCAGACCCCCTCGAGATCAATGACACTAGAAGGCAAGGAGCGCTGAAAACAATATTAACGCTTTTCATTATGGTGAGCGGGAATGGATGTACCTAACAAATAGACAGTCCCCCAGCCCGCCGCAGCTGTGGGTTCACATATGGTATCTCTCAGTGTTCAATTTCAAATTTTATGGAACCCAAAAACATTGCTATAACAATTGTTAATGCTAGAAATCCCACTGTGCAGAGCAATCCGGTGTTTCATGTTCTAAATAGCCTTTTATAATGTGTGAGATCAGCTCTGTGTCCATTGCGTGGATAAAGAACCTCTCTCTCCCCTCTCCCAGCAAGAATTCTCAGCACAATATGAATTACATCTAGCTGATCATGTAGGTAACCCAGCCTTTATTTCTCAGGATCTGAAGTAGAGAAAATGTCCTCAGTGCTAATCATCCTCTATACCAAACAAGTATTAAAAAAAGTGTAGTCAGAAAATACACTGGTGATAAAAAGTGGTGATTTTGTAATACCTATTCCATGTATATTTAGTAATATATATATATACACATATTTATGTATATATAGTATCAGCCTCAAGTGTCAGTGCAGAGTGAGAGCAGCGCTGATTGGTAGAGCAAGAGTCAGCCGGGGCTACTTCACCAATCAGAACACTGCTCACAGTCCAGCACACTCTGTATTTGGGGCTGTGTAGGTATCTTTCCCTCCCCTCATATATCACTTCCCCTATGCTCAGCCCACATCAGAAAAGAAGAGAAGCTCCTGGCAAATGAATCTGTGGCCCCCTGCCTCCCCCTTCTGTAGTGGGAGGAAGAAGTTTCCAAGTGCACCAGACTACAGGAGACCAAACAAGTATTAAAAAAAGTGTAGTCCGCAAATACACTGGTGATAAAAAGCGGTAATTTTGTAATACCTATTCCATGTATATTTAGCAATATATATATATATACACATATTTATGCATATATAGTATCAGCCTCAAGTGTCAGTGCAGAGTGAGAGCAGCGCTGATTGGTAAGCAAGAGTCAGCCGGCTATTTTCACCAATCAAAAACACTGCTCACAGTCCAGCACACTCTGTATTTAGGGCTGTGTAGGTATCTTTCCCTCCCCTCATATGTCACTTCTCCTATGCTCAGCCCACATCAGAAAAGAAGAGAAGCTCCTGGCAAAATAATCTGTGGCCCCTGCCTCCCCCTTCTGTAGTGGGAGGAAGAAGTTTCCAAGTGCACCAGACTACAGGAGACCAAACAAGTATTAAAAAAAAGTGTAGTCCGCAAATACACTGGTGATAAAAAGTGGTGATTTTGTTTTACGCAATGTTGTGCGGAATGGCATATAATCTCTGTTGTCTAGCCCATGAAAAAAAAGCTGTAATACAGAAATTCACACAAAGTATTGCAGATACCAGATTTTGTTATGTGGTTGGGAGATAAACAATCTGGTCAACGTCATCCTGCATTCAACTTGCTGCCATCATTCACACCACTATGGTGAAATTCTGTTTACTTTCATCCACCAATAGGGGGAGCTCAAGACATATGGATTTATACAGCTCCCATTTATTATTATTATTTTAAAGTGACATTGATTCCAGGGCGCTGTACATCCGAGGAGGGGGTCACATACATAACATATGTCAGACAAAGTGGAATGGCAACAGTAATTGACTAACAACTGGTACAGAGGGAGAGAGAACCCTGCCCACGAAGGCTTACAATCTACAAGGACGGAGGAAAGAGACAGGAGGCGAGGGGCAGACATGTTTGTTGGGTGGTGTACCTCAATTATGGACGGTATACCATGAATATTTAGTAATATATATATATATATATATATATTATAATATAACACACCACACACACGCACACATATATATACAAAACACGCACACATATAAACATACACACACATATATATATATATAATATATAATATATATAAAATATATATATAGTATCAGCCTCAAGTGTCAGTGCAGAGTGAAGCAACGATGATTGGTAGAGCAAGAGTCAGCAGGGGCTGCTTCACCAATCAGAACGCTGCTAACAGTCCAGCACACTCTGTATTTGGAGTTGTGTAGTTATATTTCCCTCCCCCTCATATAACAAAATTTCCCCTAGCTCACCCCATCAGAGAAGAAGAGAAGCTCCTGCCAAATGAATTAGTGGCCCCCTGCCTCCCCTATCTGTAGTGGGAGGAAAAAGTTTCTGACTGCCCCAGACTACAGGAGACCGGTAAGGAGGGGACAAGGGTTGCAGTTTAAGGTGCATGTGATAGGTATGAGTGTATATGTAAGATGTGTAAATACTGTGTTTAGTGATATATATCTAAAAAAAAATTTATGTATGTATATAAATATATAAATTTATTGTATATGTATACAGTGAGCTCCCTCTAGTGACTGCTCTAAATAAACAAAATTCATTATAAGCATGTAAATGTAAGCAACAGGTTCAGTGCTGGGGCCCGTTTTCAGCATGGGTTCCTTCTCAGCATGGGCCCTTTAGCAGCGGCATGGTGTTCTGTATCCCGCTGCTGTTACACCTTCATCAATAAGACCTAAAATGGTCTCTAAAATCTAAATTAAATTCCCCATATTAGATTTGCTGGAGTTATAGTGCTGTAAATATTGCTCCCAAATGTAAACTCTGCGCCGGGGGTGATGTAAAATATTAATCTCGCATTTAATTTAACAGCCGCCTCATTTGCATATATAACGACTTTTCTAACTAAACATACAATTAGCCAAATAATAAGAGTCCTATGGAGATCCGGGAGTCGTTCATAGAGACGTAATACGGAAAACGAATGTAGCCATGAGTGTCGGGGAAGGGGATGTGTTCTAGAATGTTCGGGTTACAGGAGATACAATGAATCGGATGGGATTCTGGAATTCTATTCATTTCTTACTGCAGCCCTCCCCCCCCCCCCCCCCCCCCCCGGCCCCTAATGACTTGGCTTGTTGTCAGGAACTCGAAGGGAAATTCAGACTGACATGTGTCAAGTGTACAATGAGCAACCAGCCCTGGAGCAGAAGCCGTAAGAAAAAAATAAAAATGGACATATCGCGGGGGAGTGGTAACCATGGCGATACAGAAAGACGTTTATTCCAATCAATTAGTAAATGCATTAGAATAGCGCTCAGAACCTGCAATCCAGCAGTGGCAAAACTACAACTCCCAGCATGCCCTGACAGCACGGACTACATGTGAAAGCCTCATCAATCAGCTTTTGAATTGTAATAATGTATCAATTTTTGTAATGATTCAAGACAGTGTAACCACAACATAACCCAACATCAAAGCCCTGGAATGTAACCATCTGTAGAACTGGTGGTGCAGCAAAGCCGAGTTTGTCAGTGTAGTACAATGCTTAGTGGGTGAGAGATAAGTTCTTCAGTGTAGGAGACTGTTTTGCTAGTATAGCAGAGCTGATTTTATTGGTGCATTAGAGCGGTTTGTTGGTGTAGCAGAGCTGAGTTTGTAGAAGCAGAAGTGCGTAGTGTGCCATTGATTGAGATGGTACTTTGTCAGTATGTTAGTTCTGTTTCTTAGTGTAGTGGAGCCGAGCTTGTGAGTGCAGTAGAGCTGATGTTACTGATATAAAAGAGCTTAGTTTGTTAGTGAAGGGATTTTTTTTGTCAGTTTAGCAGAGTTGAGCTGGTAGGTGTAGTAGTGCTGAGTTTGTCAATGTAGCAGAGCTGATTTTATTAATAAGGTAGAGCTTAGTTTATGAGTGAAGGTTTTTTGTTAGCGCTGCAGAGCTGAGCTGGTAGGGGTAGTAGTGCTGAGTTTGTCAGTGTAACAGAGCTGATTTTATTAATATGGAAGAGATTAGTTTATAAGTGGAGGTTTTTTTGTCCGTGTAGCAGAGCTGAGCTGGTAGGGTAGTAGTGCTGAGTTTGTCAGTCTAACAGAGCTGATTTTATTAATATGGAAGAGATTAGTTTATAAGTGGAGTTTTTTTTTGTCCGTGTAGCAGAGCTGAGTTATTGCTGCAGAGCTGAGCTGGTAGGTGTAGTAGTGCTGAGTTTGAACGTGTAACAGAGCTGATTTTATTAATATGGTAGAGCTTAGTTTATTAGTGAAGGTTTTTTGTTATTGCTGCAGAGCTGAGCTGGTAGGTGTAGTAGTGCTGAGTTTGTCAATGTAACAGAGCTGATTTTATTAATATGGAAGAGTTTAGTTTATAAGTGAAGGGTTTTTTGTCCGTGTAGCAGAGCTGAGCTGGTAGGTGTAGCAGTACTGACTGTCAATGTAGCAGAATTGCTTTGATTGATATAGAATAGCTTGGTTTATTAGTGAAGGTTTTTTGTCAGTGAAGCAGAGATGAGCTGGTAAGTGTAGTATAGCTTGGTCAATGTAGCAGAGCTGATTTTATTAATAAGGAAGAGATTAGTTTATAAGTGGAGTTTTTTTTTGTCCGTGTAGCAGAGCTGAGCTGGTAGGTGTTTTTACTGCACTGACTTTGTCAATGTAGCAGAATTGTTTTGATTAATATATAAGAGCTTAGTTTATTAGTGAAGGTTTTTTGTTATTGCTGCAGAGCTGAGCTGGTAGGGGTAGTAGTGCTGAGTTTGTCAATGTAGCAGAGCTGATTTTATTAATAAGGAAGAGATTAGTTTATAAGTGGAGGTTTTTTTGTCAGAGCTGAGCTGGTAGGTGTAGCAGTACTGACTGTAAATGTAGCAGAATTGCTTTGATTGATATAGAAGAGCTTGGTTTATTAGTGAAGATTTTTTGTCAGTGAAGCAGAGATGACCTGGTAGGTTTAGTATAGCTTAGTCAATGTAGCAGAGCTGATTTTATTAATAAGGAAGAGATTAGTTTATAAGTGAAGGGTTTTTTGTCCGTGTAGCAGAGCTGAGCTGGTAGATGTAGCAGTACTGACTGTAAATGTAGCAGAATTGCTTTGATTGATATAGAAGAGCTTGGTTTATTAGTGAAGATTTTTTGTCAATGAAGCACAGATGAGCTGGTAGGTTTAGAATAGCTTAGTCAATGTAGCAGAGCTGATTTTATTAATAAGGAAGAGATTAGTTTATAAGTGGAGGTTTTTTTTGTCCGTGTAGCAGAGCTGAGCTGGTAGGTGTTTTTACTGCACTGACTTGGTCAATGTAGCAGAATTGTTTTGATTAGTATATAAGAGCTTAGTTTATTAGTGAAGGTTTTTTCTCAGTGTAGCAGAGATGAGCTGGTAGATGTCGTAGTGCTGAGTTTGTCAATGTAGCAGAGCCTATTTTATTACTATAGAAGAGTGTAGTGAATTGGTAGAGTGGATTAATTGTATTGGTGCAACTGGTAGGTGAAGAAGTGCCGAGTTTGTCAGTGTAGCAGAGCCAATAGTCCTAAAATACCATAGTTTAGTGAATTGTGAAGTGATTGACTTCTTATATTGGTGAAGCAGAGCTGCGCTTGTACGTGTAATAATGCTGAGTTTGTCAATGCATCAGAGCTAATGTAACTAATATGGAAAAGCTTAGTTTATCAGTGAAGTTGCTATGTTTTATGTTAGTGTAGTGGGGCTGAGATGGTAAGTGTAGTAGTTCTGAGTTTGTCAGTGTAGTAGAGCTGAGTTGCTAGGTGTAGTAGTTCTGAGTTTGTTATGGTAGCATAGCTGTTTTTATCAATATAAAAAGCTTAGTTCATTAATGAAGGTTTTTTTGTTAGTGTAGCAGAGCTGTGGTAGTTAGTGTTGTAGTGCTGAGTTTGTCATTATAGCAGAGCCGATTTTAGCAATATAAAAAGCTTAGTTCATTAATGAAGGTTTTTTTGTTAGTGTAGCAGAGCTGTGGTAGTTAGTGTTGTAGTGCTGAGTTTGTCATTATAGCAGAGCTGATTTTATCAATAAAGAAGAGATTAGTGAATTAATGGAGTAGATGACTTTTTATTGGTATAGCAGAGCTGAACTGGTAGGTGTAGTGGTGCTGAGTTTGTCAACGCAGCAGAGCTAATTTCATTAATATGGAAGAGCTTGTTTTTTTTGTCAAGTTGCTATTTTTTTTAGGTTAGTGTAGTAGAGCTGAGATGGTATGTGTAGTAGTGTTGAGTTTGTCAGTTTAGCAGAGCTAAAGTTTAGTGAATTAGTGGAGCAGATTAGCTATTTTATTGGTGTAGTAGAGCTGAGTTGGTAAGTGTAGTGGTGCTGTGTTTGACAAATAGCAGAGCTGATATTACTAATATAACAGAGTTTAGTCCAAAATCCAACGGCATTTTGACATTGCTGGATCGTGGCAGGACCGCGTTTTTTGGCGGATTCAATGTACGAGGCCGACGGCAAATCCAAGCGCAATCTGGCAGAATGCCGTTGGATTTTCGGCGGATTCAAAATACTAAATCTGCTGAAAATCTGACTGTATTCCCATGCTGTGTAGACATAGCCTAAGGGTATGGTCACACAGTGTAATTGCGGCTCGTATAGTACGGGCGCAATTACGGCGGGTGTTTTGGAAGTTGCACTAATCAGCACGTACTCCCGTGGTGGGGGGGGGGGGGTTGGGCCCACCGCCGACCCCATAGACATGCATTACTCGCAGTGCATAATCGCCGCAAGTAATTGACATGTCACTTATCTCCCCGCGCGTACAATACTATTGCATTGTACGAGCGGGGAGAGGAGGCTACGAGAACTATGGATTACCGTAATTTCGGCGTGCAACTCGCTCATATTGGAGCGCAAATACGACGCGAACTGCGCGCCGATATTACGCCGTGTGAACATACCCTTAGATGAGCGCGGCAATTACGGTAATTCATAGCTCTCATAGAGAACTATGGATTACACGTCGTCCCTCTGGGCGTACAATACGATCTTATCGTACGCCCGGGGAGAGAAGTGACAGGTCGATTGTTCGCGGCGCTTGTGCGCCTGCTAAAAATGCTTGTGAACGGGTCAGGCCGGGGTCCGGTGTAGCAGTACTGACTGTCAATGTAGCAGAAGTGCTTTGAATAATATAGAAGAGCGGAGCATATGAGTGAAGGTATTTTGTCAGTGTAGCAGAGCTGAGCTGGTAGATGTAGTAGTGCTGAGTTTGTCAATGTAGCAGATTTGAGTGTAGTGAATTGGTAGAGTGGATTCATTTTATTGGTGCAAATGATAGGTAAAGAAGTGCGGAGTTTGTCAGTGTAGCAGAGTGTAGTGAATTACGTTTGTCGATGTAGCAGAGCATATTTTATTAACATAGAGGAGTGTAGTGAATTGGTAGTACGCGCTGACCAGCGCCCCAAGTACTGTACGCGCCCCAATATGCCGTGTGAACATACCATTAGATCTTTTTAACATGTCCCTCCTAATTGTAAAAACTTGTATGCAGAGCCATTTTAACAGTATTATGGGCCCCTGGACAGAGCACCGCAGTGGGCCCTGCCCAAATACATGACATCACACTTGGCCATGCCTCGAGACCCCCTCAAGCACACCCATATTACCATGCCACTTATGTCTGCACACTGACAACCTGCAGCCTACAAGACTGATTGGCAAGGCAGGGAGCCTTTGGCTCCCTTCTCCGCCATGGTGTTTAACTGTTTACATATCCTAAAAAAAAAACAGACAGTTAAAGAAGCAAAGACAAGCAAGGGATCCAGGGTATGTTTCTTGTATTCCTGTGACATACATACACCACTTGGGGCCCCTATACTTGTGTGGCCCCCAGGCAACTACCTAGCGTGCCCAATGAAAATACAATAGCCCTGCTTGTATGGAATAATCAGCGACATCTCCTGATACTGTATTAGCTGAGGTTCCTTTGTTCTGCTGCACAGCCACCTCTCAGGACCCCTCCTCCCCTGGGTGCTCTGTTCTCTATGCTTTGTACATGGCTCCTACAAGGATCAGAAAAAGGCGACAAATTCAGCTCTGCTACATCTATTATGTACACGCTCCTGTGCTAATGGTCCGATTCCATCACCGCGTTATTGCACAAGCATCAGACGTTGTCCGTCACCTGGTGTGCGGCTATTCACCGCGTCATGACGTAGCCGAGTCCGGTAACCATGGTTTCATTTAATTAACCGTCGTTTGTTCTTGCATGGGGCTGACACGACGCAGAGGAGCGCAGAACGGAGCCCGGAGATCGATGACATCACGCTTATCTACTGCGGTTTAATTAAGAAAAAAAACAGTATTATTATAAAGAATTCAAGACAAGCATTGATCATAGGGAAGGGAGTTACGTCGATAAGACACAGCGGTAAACAAGCCCCTGAACCATCCCCCTACACTGAGTAGCTAAAAAATACGCTCAACCCTTATACCTGGTGCAGCTGGGGGACAGCCAGTGCTCGCAAGGGGCCAAGTACTCAGCTTTCCTACAGCCCAGAATGACAATCCTGACCAATTTTTCCATAATAGGCTCCTATTTCCCAAATCAGTGTAGAACCTGGGAGATTTACCATTCTGGACCTGCGGAAAGCTGGGTAGCCACCACTATGAGAGTGTTAAGAAACCCTTATGGGAGTAATACCAAAACATAGTAAGCAGGCTAGCAGCAGGGGTCCCTTGACTCATCCTCCACCAACACACACTTATCTTTGGGCGGGTGAGGAGGAATGGGGGGGACTCATGATCTCTATTTTAGGCTAAGTTCACACGGATGATTAGGTTGCTAATTTTCTGCGTCCAAATCAGCTTCAAAAACTAGTCTGAAAAAAGGATTTGATGAGGTTTTTGAGCTGAGGTCTTCAAGCTGCGGCCCTTCAGCTGTTGGGAAACTACAACTCCCATCATGCATTTATAGAATCTATA
The DNA here is from genome assembly GCA_025379985.1 of Phyllomedusa bahiana. Lineage (NCBI taxonomy): Eukaryota > Metazoa > Chordata > Amphibia > Anura > Hylidae > Phyllomedusa > Phyllomedusa bahiana. The sequence continues at coordinate 12,363 of JAODAL010016611.1, read as the reverse complement.
ACAGTGGGCATGATGGGAGTTGTAGTTTCCCAACGGCTGGAGGGCCGCAGTTTTAAGACCACTGTTTTTGACGCAGTTTTCATTCTGAGATTCAAATATTTCACCAGGACATTGGGTGCGGATCTGCACCCAAAAACGTACCACACTTGTGGATGAGGTTTCGGATGAGGTTTTGAAGCTCTCCATTGATTCCTATAGGAATTTTCCATGTTGAAAACACTTCAAGAACTACCATGATTTTTTTTTCAGTGCCCAAAAGAGTGTGTAAAAGAAGCACGGAAAACCTGTGTTGTGTGAACTATGATGCGGTTTTCCATAGGAATCAATGAAAATGAACTGGGGCCATTTTGGAGGCTTATTGGATGCAGAAAACGCGGCAAAACAGCACCAAAACCAGTGTCCAAATCAACCGTGTGAACACGACCTTAATGTTTGATGGGGGTCCCACAATTTAGAGCCAGCGGAATATGATCTTGCTTGAATGGCAGGGGTCCAAAAAAGAGGTTCTCCTACTCACTATCCTGTGATAGATAAGTGTCACCTATACTGATTTAGAGAACAGGAGTGCCATGATCCACACTCCACAAAGCAAGCACAACACATACAGGATGTTGCGCCATTCAATTTTTGGGCAGGTGAGGAGGGTGCATTGATTATGTATTGGTGGAACATAGTTCAAGGGCCCCTGTTCTACCAATAAGTAGGGTTCTCCAGGAGGGGTGAGTTGGATCACCTATCCTGTGGACCCTAACCTACTGAGAGAACAGAGGTTCCTTGACCCATATTCCACCAAGCAATATGGTCACCTGCTGGCTCTTAATTGTGGGACCCCCCATCAATCACTAAAATAGAGATCCAGGGTCCTCTACTCTTCTATACTCACCCAAACATTGCATGGCTCAGCACTGAGTATGTGTTGTACTTGCTTGATGCAGCATTGCTGAAGAGATCCTTTTTCTTTTCAGAGGTTGAGGTCCACAGGATAGAGGATCCCACTCACCCCTCCTGGAGAACCCTAATTATTGGTAGAACATGGGCCCTAGAACCATGTTCCACCAATGCATAAATAATGCACCCTCCTCACCTGCCAAAACACTGAATGGTGCAGCATCACGTATGTGTTGAGCTTGATTGATGCAGCATGGCTGAAGGCATCCCTATACTGATTTGAAGAACAGGAGTGCCATGATCCACGCTCCACCAAGCAAGCACAACAGATATGTGATGTTTCGCCATTCAGTTTTTGGGCAGATGAGGAGGGTGCATTGATCAGGCATTAGTGGAACATGGTTCAAGGTCCACTGTTCTACCAATAAGTAGGGTTCTACAGGAGGGGTTAGTTGGATCATCTATCCTATGGACCTCAACCTCTTAAAAGAAAAGGGATCTCTTCAGCCATGCTGCATCAAGCAAGTACAACATACTCAGTGCTGAGCCATGCAATGTTTGGGCGAGTATAGAAGAGTGGAGGACCCTGGATCTCTATTTAAGTGATTGATGGGGGTCCCACAATTAAGAGCCAGCTGGTGACCACTTTGCTTGGTGGAGTATGGAGTTCTCTCAGTAGGTAAAGGTCCATAGGACAGGTGATCCAACTCACCGCTCCTGAAGAACCTTACTTATTGGTAGAACAGGGACCCTTGAACCATGTTCTACCAATGCATAATCAATGCACCCTCCTCACCTGTCCAAAGAGAACAGGGTTCATTGACCTATGCTCCACAAAGCAAGCACAATATATACTCTGTGCTGCGCCATCCAATGATTGGGCAGGTGAGGAGAAGTGGGGGACTCAGGACCTCCATTCTAGTGATCTATGAGGCTCCTAGTCCTCATCAATCACTGCAAAGGAGGACTCTCATGGATCACTCAGGACCATGTGATTAATGACAATCCCACAAAGAAGAGCCTCATTCATCATGGAGTATGAGTCAAAGGACCCTATTATATTAATTAGTAGGGGTCTCCAGGATAAGTGAGTGGGATCATCCATCCCATAGACCTCTACTTTTTAAGAGAAAGGGGTCCCTTAGCCCATGCTCCACCATGCAAGCACAACACATACTTGATGCTGCACCATCCAAACTTTGGGTGGATGAAGAGGAGTGGAGGACACAGGATCTCTATTTTAGTGATTGATGAAGGTCCCACAATTAGGAGCCAAATGGAGACCATCTTGCTTGGTGGAGCATGGGTCTAGAAACCCTTGTTCTTTCAGTAGACAGAAATCTACAAAATCCCACTCACCTATCCAGTGGACCCCTACCCATAAGAGAACTTATAGGTTCCCTTGACTCATCCTCCACCAAGTAAGCACAACATATACTCGATGCTACACCACCCAATGGTTGGGGAGGTAAGGAGAAGTGGGAGACCCAGGACCTCCATTCTAGTGTTCAATGAGGGTCCCATGACTAGGAGCTAGCTGGTGACCATCTTGCTTGGTAACGCATGGGTTAAGGGACCTCTGTTCTCTCAGTAGGTAGGAGTCCACAGGATAGGTGATCCAACTCACCAATTGTAGGTTCAAGGGAGCCCTATCTATTAGGAGAACAGGGTTCCTTGACTCATGCTTTACCAAGCAAGCACAACATACACTTGATGCTGCGTCATCCAATGATTGGGCAGCTGAGGAAAAGTGGGGAACCCAGGACCTTGATTCTAGTGATCTATGAGGCTCTTAGTCATAGGTCCTCATAAATCACTACAAGGGAGGACCCTCATGGATCACTCAGAACCTAGTGATTGATGAAAGTCCCATGACTAGGAGGCTCATTGATTGTGTGTTCTGCTTGCTTGGTGGAGCATGGATCAAGGGACCCCGTTCTATCAACAAGTAGGGCTCCTCAGGATAGATGATTGGGATTACCTATGCTGTAGACCTCTACTATTAAGAGAAAATGGTTCCCTTCACCCATGCTTCATCAAGCAAGTACAACACATGCTCATTGCTGCACCACTTAATCTTTGGGCGGGTGAGGAGGAGGGGCGGACTCCAGACCTCTATTCTAGTGATTGATGAGGCTCTTAGTTGTGGGACCCTCATTCATTACAAGAAAGGAGCACCCTCATTTATCATTCTGAACCTAGTGATCAATGAAGATCCCAAAGCTAAGAGTCTTGTCGAATATGTATTGTACTTGCTTGGTGGAGCATGGGTGAAGGGACCCCTCTTCTCCCTTTAGGTAGGGTTCTCCATCATAGGTGAGTAGATTCACCTGTCCTGTGAACCTCTACCTATTGAGTTGACAGGGTCCACCTTAACCCATGCTCCACCAAGCAACCACAACACATCTTTGATGCTGCACCATTCAATGGTTGGGCAGATATAGTAGAGTGGGGGATTCTATTGATTGATGGGGGCCTACACCTAGGAGGCTGGTGGCCATTTTGCTTGGTAGAGTATGGGTTATGGGACCACTGTTCTATCAATATGTAGGGGTCCACAGGATAGGTGATCCCACTCACCTATTGTGAAATCAAGGGACCCTTGCCTTTTGAGAGAACAAGGTTCATTGACCCATGCTTCAACAAGCAAGCACAACACATTCTCGATGATTGGGCAGTTGAGGAGAAGTGGGGGACCCAAAACCTCCATTCTAGTGATCCTTGAGGTCTTAGTCATGGGACTTTCATAGATCACTACAAGAGAGGACCCTCATTGATCACTGAGGACCTAGTGATCAATGAAAGTCCGACTAGGAGCCTCAGTGATTACCGTATTTTTCGCACTGTAAGACACACGTTTTCCCCCCCAAATTTGGGAGGAAAATGGTGGTACATCTTAAAGGTGCGTCTTATGGTCCGGTGCGTCTTAAAGTCTGAGAAATACGGTATGCATTGGTGGAGCATGGGTCAAGTGACCCTTACCTTTTGAGAGAACAAGGTTTATTGACCAATGCTTCACCAAACAAGCACAACACATTCTCGATGATTGGGCAGGTGAGGAGAATTGGGGGACCCAGAACCTCCATTCTAGTGATCTATGAAGTCTTAGTCATGGGACTTTCATCGATCACTACAAGAGAGGACCCTCAATGATCACTTAGGACCTAGTGATCAATGAAAGTCCTACTAGGAGCCTCATTGATTATGCATTGGTGGAGCATGGGTCAAGGGACCCTTAGCTTTTGAGAGAACAAGGTTGATTGACCCATGCTTCAACAAGCAAGCGCAACACATTCTCGATGATTGGGCAGGTGAGGAGAAGTGGGAGACCCAGAACCTCCATTCTAGTGATCCTTGAGGTCTTAGTCATGGACTCTCATCAATCACTACAAAAGAAGACCCTCATTGATCACTTAGGACCTAATGATCAATGAAAGTCTCAATAGGAGCCTCATTGATTATGCATTGGTGGAGCATGGGTTAAGGGACCTCTGTTCTTTTAGTAGGTAGGGGTCCACAGGATAGGTGATCCCACTCACCTATTGTGAAATCAAGGGACCCTTACCTTTTGAGAGAACAAGGTTCATTGACCCATGCTTCACCAAGCAAGCACAACACATTCTCGATGATTGGGCAGGTGAGGAGAAGTGGGGGACCCGAAACCTCCATACTATTGATCAATGAGGCTCCTAGTCATGGGACTCTCATCACTACAAGAGAGGACGCTCATTGATCACTGAGGACCTAGTGATTGATGAATGTCCTAATCGGAGCCTCATTGAGTATGCATTGGTGGAGCATGGAGGATCAAGGGACCCTTAGCTTTTGAGGGAACAAGGTTCATTGACCAGTGCTTCACCAAACAAGCACAACACATTCTCGATGATTGGGCAGGTGAGGAGAAGTGGGGGACCCAAAACCTCCATTCTAGTGATCTATGAGGCTCCTAGTCATGGGACTCTCATCGATAACTACAAAAGAGGATCCTCAATGATCACTTAGGACCTAGTGATCAATGAAAGTCTCACTAGGAGCCTCATTGATTATGCATTGGTGGAGCATGGGTCAAGGGACCCTTACCTTTTGAGAGAACAAAGTTCATTGGCCTGTGCTTCACCAAGCAAGCACAACACATTCTCGATGAGTCGGCAGGTGAGGAGAAGTGGGGGACCCAAAACCTCTATTCTAGTGATCTATGAGGCTCCCAGTCATGGGACTCTCATCAATCACAAGAGAGGACCCTTATTGATCACTTAGGATCTAATGATCAATGAAAGTCTAACTAGGAGCCTCATTGATTATGCATTGGTGGAGCATGGGTCGGGTCAAGGGACTCCTGTTCTGTCAGTAAGTAGGGGTTCCCAGCATAGATGAGTGGGATAACTCTACCTATTAAGACAACAAGGATTGTTCCTATGCTTCACCAAGGTGATCACCAGCTGACCCTTCCACACACAGAGTGAATGGAGCAAAGGCTGGGAGGTTGCATACATTTTTGCATTTTCCCCCATACATGTACAAGCAACTTTTTACCTCTGTTTATGCAAATTACCCACAGGATAATTAAGATAATTGGCTTTCTCCGAGCTCTCCTGACAGCAAAGATCTTACTCTGCCTGTGACAGTAAGTATCAGGTGTTTCAGGAGGAGCCGCCACCAAATATGTCCCAACATCTGCTCCTCGATAAACAGATCAGTTCGTTAAAGCAGCTGTTGCTTTCCAATTAAAGGACATACAGCCCTGATGTGTGCACAGTATGCAAATCTATGCAAATGAGGGCACTTTAGATTTTGATATATTTAGATCTCAGACTGTTTCTTACACAGTTGGTCTCTGATGTGTTTTCGATTGATATTAATGTAACTAATGCAAAGAGATCTAAATTTAGGACCATAGCTAAAGAGCCAGGAGCGTCCGTGACAGATGAGCCAAGATAACTTTTTGCCAAATTTTTTGCAAATTTTCTCTCTTTCAGTGCACAGTCACCACATGATAAAACTTCCACTTTTGATCATGCGGAATATTCTATGTGGTGCTGCAGTTTGTGCTCCAGAGCTGCTCTTCCAACCGTAGCTATCTTGCTGGGTCACTTAGTCACCCAAGTCCTTTCATCCAGTTTTCCCAGTTACTCTCATACTTATACCTTCATAGAACTAGATTGAGATTGGAACACCCACATGACAGCCCACACGCACCGCTGGAGCTAGCAAGGTCAAACGCATGGGCGTAACTATAGCCATAGCACCCATAGCGACTGCTAAGGGGCCCAGAGCTTGAGGGGGTCCCACTCAGGTACAAGAACAGGTACACAAACATTGTTCCTTTTTGTAGGGAACAAGTAGTTGGTGACTTTCTGCTCTCCAGCTCTACAATATGGGTTCCTATTATATGGCGGTATTATTTATACCTTTAATTTTTTATACTTATGCAGCTATTTCAGTTTATTCTCATTAGGTGGTGGGTCCCTATCTCATTTTGCTTTGGGGCCATATGAATTCTAGTTACGCCCCTGGTCAAACGTTTATAAATTTTGAAAGTTTTGGCAGCCCATTCATGGTATCCATTGGGATAGTGTACAGATTTATCCCAACTGCTACATTGGCAGGACTACAATGGGGCCAAAGACTTCTATGGGGCAAATGTGGTTCCCATTGGACTACGTCTACCCTATTTAGTGAATATATATTGTTTCTGCATCGTGGTAGAAGTCCACGGTCCTGCCACAATGTCCGTAAAAATTACCCAGGTGGATACAGTTATGGGGCCGTAGACTTCAATGGGTTAAATGTGGTCCCTGTTGGACAACGTCTGCCCTATTTAGTGAATGTATTCTGTTTCTGTATCGGATACAAAATCATGGAACAAGTTCATGACCCCGTTGCAGTCGGCCACACTATCCATGGAGAAAGCATAAAATTTTTTCCCTGAAGGATACCTCAATGGGACCATAGACTTCTGTGGGGCAAAAACAGTCCTAGCTGGACTATGTCTGCCCTATTTAGTGAATATATACCGCATCATGGTAGAAGTCCACGGTTCCCACCACAAAATCCGTAAAAATTACCCAGATGGATACAGTTATGGGGCCGTAGACTTCAATAGGTCAAACGTGGTCCCCGCTGGCGCCTTTTCTGAAATACGGGGCAGGGGGTGGGAGTTTTGGGGGGGGCCGTGGGCATTTTGGTCTGCCTATTTAATGAATGTATAGTAATTCTGCATCTGATACAAAATCATGAAAGAAGAGTTCATAGCCCCATTACAGTTGGTCACACTGTCCATGGAGAAAGCCTAAAAATGTACCCTGATGGATACTGCGATGGGACCTTAGACTTCTATGGGGCAAAAATAGTTCTAACTGGACTACGTCTGCCCTATTTACTGAATGTATACTGTTTCTTCATCTGATACAAAATCATGGAAGAAGTTCATAGTCCTGTTGCAGTCGGCCACACTATCCATGGAGAAATCCTAAAAATGTACCCGATGGATACTGATATGGGACCCCAGTCTTCTATGGGCAAAAATAGTCCTAACTGGACTACGTCTGCCCTACTTAGTGAAACTGAACAAAATATGGTGGACCGGGCGCTCATTTCAAGGAACAAATCCTCGTGGTCGATGGCGTTAAGTAAAAGAGTATGTTTATTCCATATATAAATGCATACGGTGCTAACCTTAGCATAAAATTGTAACACACATAACGCGTTTCGTGCCCTGAACCGGCACTTTCTCAAATGATACAGTGTCATGTATACGGTTTCTGCATCTGATACAAAATCATGGGAGAAGTTGTTCATAGCCCCATTGCAGTCGGCCACAGTATCAGTGGAGAAAGCATAAAAATTTACCCTGACAGATACCGCCATGGGACCATAGACTTTATGGGGCAAAAACAGTCCTAACTGGACCACGTCTGCCTTATTTAGTGATCATATAATATAGTTTCTGCATCAGACACAAAGGCGCGATATCATGGGAAAGCGATGGAGCCATAGACATCTACCGTGCTTATATTTCCGATGCAGAAAGAGTATGTTTGCTAAATAGGGAAGACATAGTCCAACTAGGACTAGAAGTCTATGGCCCATCATGGCCGTACTGTATTATCCATCCATTTACGGTATCCTGATAGACACCACCAACAGGCTACCAAAAGGAGATGTGACTGGTGCCTAATCGGAAGGCTCAGCAGGATCCCTTGCTGTAGAAGTCTGACATCAGCACCAGGAATAGGGACAGCTCCATGTAGACTCTACCTCGGCTCACCTGGGGTCCCTAAAATACTTATGGCATCAAAAGAGTCTGATTAGTAATAGAAGGGCTGAGGGGACATTGTACTTTTTTTGTAGGGAATAACAAGCTATCTAGTATTACAATGTGGGTTCTCTGATATATGGCGGTATTATTTATACTTTTAATGATAGCAAGTATCGCAGTTGCTATGAGGCCCAGAAGATTAAGGGGCCCACTAAGGTTCAAGAACACTATACCTTTTTGTAGTTAATACATAGTTGCTGGCTTTCTGTTATCTAGCCCTACTATGTGGGTTTTCTGATATTTGGCGGTATTATTCCTATTTTAATGATGGCAAGTGTAGCATTTGCTGTGGGGCTCAGAGGTTTAGGGGGCCCACTTTCCCACCATACTAAGAGGGTTCAAGTACAAGTTATTTTTATCCTTAATTTTTTAGCTCAATACACTAAGTTGGTGGACATTACCTGCTTATCAAGTACTAAGATGTGGGTTTTCTGATATATGGCAGTATTTATACTTTTAATTATAGCAAGTATAGCAGTTACTATGGGGCCCAGAAGCTTAAGGGGCCCACTAAGGTTCAAGACCACTATACCTTTTTGTAGCCAACACCAAGTTGGAGGCTTTCTGCTATCTAGCACTACTATGTGGGTTCTCTGATATATGGTGGTATTATTTATTCTTAGCATTTGCTATGGGGCTCAGAGGTTCAGGGGTCCAACTAAGGTTTAAGAACAGTATACCTATTTGTAGTCAATACCAAGCTGGAGACTTTCTGCTATCAAGTACTAAGATGTGAGTTCTCTGATATGTGGCGGTATTATTTATACTTTTAATATAGCAAGAATAGCATTTGCTATGGGGCTCAGAGCTTTAGTGGGCCCATTAAGGTTTAAGAACAGTATACCTTTTTGTAGTCAACACCAAGTTGGTGACTTTCTGCTATCTAGCCCTACTATGTGGGTTCTCTGGTATATGGCAGTATTATTCCTACTTTAATGATGGCAAGTGTAGCATTTGCTATGGGGCTCAGAAGTTTACTGGGCCCAATAAGGTTCAAGAAAAGTATGTATTATTGTAGTCAATACCAAATTGGTGGTTTTCTGCTATCTATCACTTCTATGTGGGTTCTCTAAAATTGGGCGGTATTATTTATACATTTAAGTATAGCAGTTGCTATGGGGCCCACTAAGGTTAAAGAACAGTATACTTTATTCCAGTCAATACCAAGTTGGTGGCTTTTTGCTATCTAGCACTGCTATGTGGATTCTCTAAAATAGGGCGGTATTATTTATACTTTTAATTATAGCAGGTATAGCAGTTGCTATGGGGCCCACTAAGTTTAAAGAACAGTATGCTTTATTGCAGTCAATACCAAGTTGGTGGCTTTTTTCCTTCTATGTGGGTTCTTTGTGGCAGTATTATTTATACCTCTGTTAATTATTGCTACTTATGCTGTTGTTTCTCTTTCCTGTCATTAGGTAGTGGGGCCCCTCATTTTCCTATGGGGCCTACGATGTCTAGTTGCATCACTGTCACCACTGCTATAAGCCAATTCTGTATCCAATGCTGTACAAATTATTAGATTGTGAATGATGAAGATATTTGCGCTGTATTACGTCACAGTCTAGCTGATGAAGGTAATACATGAGTCATATGATATTAATAGACGTGTCAGGATCCCGATATACCTGTGCTAATAACTGAGATTTTGGTTAGAAGTGATTCTCCAAATAAAATTGAACTATGAGCAAGTGGCATATACCTGCTCTATAGATTGCATCATAAAAAAGTCACAGTCACAACTCATTCCAATCCCATGTAATTTGTATCTGACCTCCAGCTCTGCTCATCCTGTTCTTCCTGGTTCATGAACAGAAGGCGAGAAGTATAGTGAAGACTGACACACACACAGAAGGGGATATTACTGTAAATGACAATTTAGATCTATATGGTCGATGGTGACAACTGACAACTAACATAAGCTGTATATCACCAATATATGGCGGTATTATTTATACCTCTATTAAATATTGTTACTTGTGCTGCTGCTTCTGTTTACTGTCATTAGGTTGTGGGTCCCCTCATTTGGCTATTAGACCCTATGACTTCTAGTTGCAACACTATTACCACTACTATAAGCAAATACTATATAGGTTCTCTGATATATGGCAGTATTTTTGTAATTTTTAATTATAACAAGTGTAGCAATTGCTATGGGGCCCAGAGGTTCAGGGGTCCCACTAAGGTTCAAGAACAGTATACCTGATTGTAGTCAATACCGTTAGTGTTTTTTGCTATTTGGCACTACTATGTAGGTCTTCTGATATATGGCGGTATTATTTATACTTTTAATTACAGCAATTGTAGCAGCTACTGTGGGGTCCAGAAGTTCATGGGTCCCACTAATGTTCACTAACAGTATACCTTATTGTAGTCAATACCAAGTTAGTATTTTTTTTGCAATCTCGCACTACTATGTAGGTCCTCTGATATATGGCGGTATTATTTATACTTTTAATTTCAGCAATTGTAGCAGTTGCTGTGAGGCCCAGACGTTTGGGGGTCCCACTAAGCTTCAAGAACAGTATACCTTATTATAGTAAATACCAAGTTGGACTTTTTTTGCTATCTAGCACTACTATGTGGGTTCTCTAAAATACGGCGGTATTATTTATATCTCTAAAAATTATTGCTACTTACGCTGCTATTTCAATTTCCTGTCATTAGATGTTGGGGCCCCTCACTTCTAGGTGCAACACTGTCACCACTACTAAAAGCAAATACTGTATGGATTCTCCTATATATAGCAGTATTATTTATACTTTTAATTATAGCAATTGTTGCATTAAGGCCCAGAGTCTCAGGGGCCAACTCAGGTTCAAGAACAGTCTACCTTATTATAGTCAATATCAAGTTGGTGTTTTTTTGCCATCTAGCACTACTATGTGGGTTCTCAGATATATGGTGGTATTATTTATATCTGTAATAATTACTTCTACTCCTGCTGCTGTTTCAGCTTTCTGTCATCAGGTGGTGGGGCCACTCATTTTGCTATGGGACCGTATAACTTCTAGGTGAAACACTATAACCACTATTAAAAGCAAGTACTGTATGAGTTCTCTGATATATGACAGTATTATTTATATCTATCTATAATTATAGCAAGTGTAGCAGTTTCTATGAGACACAGAGGTTCAGGGGTCCCACTAAGGTTCAAGAACAGTCTACCTTATTGTAGTAAATATTAAGTTGGTGTTTTTTGCCATCCAGCACTACTATGTGGGTTCTCTGATATATGGCGGTATTATTTATATCTATCTATAATTATAGAAATGTAGCAGTTGCAATGGGGCCCAGAGGTGCAGGGGTCCCACTAAGGTTAAAAAATGGCGGTATTATTTATATCTGTCTATAATTATAGCAAATGTAGCAGTTGCTATGGGGCCCAGAGGTTCAGGGGTCCCACTAAGGTTCAAGAACAGTCTACCTTACTGTAGTAAATATTAAGTTGGTGTTTTTTGCCATCTAGCACTACTATGTGGGTTCTCTGATATATGGCGGTATTATTTATATCTATCTATAATTATAGCAAATGTAGCAGTTGCAATGGGGCCCAGAGGTGCAGGGGTCCCACTAGGGTTAAAAAATAGTCTACTTTATTGTAGTTAATATGAGGTTGGTGTTTTTCTGCTATCTAGCACTACTATGTGGGTTCTCTGATGTATGGCGGTATTATTTATATCTGTAATATTTATTGCTACTCAAGCTACTGTTTCAGTTTTCGGTCATTAGGTGGTGGGTCTCCATCTCATCATGCTATAGGGCCCAATTGAGATGTATTACATCTTCATAAACTTGATAGCTGAAGGCTTTATGTTCCGCTGGGGCTTCATCCCCAAAAAACACGTACATGGCAGAATTGCTAAAATTCGTTGTAAAATCGCCAGTTCCACGAACGTCCTTAGCTAATATTTCTAGTGTCATGATGATTTTACTTATCGCCTAATCCCATGCGATATTCAGACATCTTCCCAGCAGGTTCAGTCCCCGTTATCAACAAAGAGATAGGGTTACGGGGTTATTGCCCACCGGGCCCTTTTTTCCTCCAGTCACCCATTTCCGGATTTTAAACGTTTAATTTAGCACGAAGTTGATTGAAGAAAAAATCAAGATCAATTTTAGACAGAAATAACTTCTCCTGCCGGTGAAAATCAAAT